>ML546729.1:24870-37402 GCA_005239535.1 Nicotiana rustica | reverse complement strand
TGGGCGACACCCCAACCTGCCCCCTGGCTGGATGAAGGGCAGTCTCTCTGAATGTGACCCCTCACCCCACACCCATAACATACTGGCCGGTCCAAATAACAGGGCCCAGAATGAAACCTCTCACACTTGGGGCATATGGACCTCTGCTGCTGATGGAACCCCCTGCTACCTGAACTGTCCCCAAAATGACCTCCTTGCTGCTGATGATGATGACGCCCTGGTGGTGGGCAATAGCTGAAGACTGAGCATAAGACTGGGATGGCCCTGCTGACCCTCTCCCAAGGGCTGGTCTCCCACCTCCAAATGAACCTCCATGGTTGCCCGCTGATCAGGCCCTACTAATACCTTCTCGCTCCATTCTTAACTTCAATTTCCAAGCCTCTATAGCCTGAGCGAATCCCACAATCTTCCCATAATTCATATCAGATGCAGGGCAGCTGTAGCGGCTTCATTGACAACCAAGGGACCAAGGCCCTGTACAAACCGACGAACTCTTGCCTCCATAGTTGGCACCATGTGAATAATATACTTAGACAGGCGCACAAACTCCATATGGTACTCCCACACACTCTTATTACCCTGTTTGAGGACCTCGAACTCTGGAGGGGCTAACTGAAGAAATTGGTTGACCCTGGTGTGAGTACGTGATTTTTACCTACCACATCATCCTACAAAAATCTCAATAAATTAATTAGTTTTATGAATTTTTGTTGAATGTTAGTGATTAATTGTGAATTGTTTGCATTTGCATATTCATGATTCATCTTTTAAAATTATTAAAATTGCGTCACCATTATCAAAGAGTTATGAACTCATTATTTATAATTAATTTTAATTAAATAATAGACGGACAATGGTTATTTGGTGTAGTATAAGTTTTAACAACTAATTACCGAAATCAATTGTTTATTTTGATTAAGAGTATAAAATTAATTGTTACCTATTCCTAATTAATCTATAATTAGATAAAAATGAGGTTTAAAATCAATTATTATATTTCTTTAGATTTAATTAGATTTGAACTTAATTAAATTAATTGGTTTAGTTAATTAAAGAGACCAAATTCAGACCTGGGCTTGAAATCACCCAGGCCCAAACATGGTCTCTACACCAACCCACACTCACCAGCCCAAACCTCAAACCCTACCCGGCCTGCCCCAGCCCCAGTACCCAAAACGACCCTGTTTCACACCCCTCGTCCCCCAGCCATTGGATCATATTGATCCAACGGCTCACAACCCCACATCACTTAAATATAAAATTTCCTAAAGCACCCCCTACTCCTAATTCAAAGTCTAACACCCCCCTTTCCCCCCTTCTCTCGTCTCTCTCAACCCTCACCGTCTCCGTCGCTCCTCCGCCCTAGCTCCGCAGGCCGAAAATCGCCTCTGGCGGCGGAGCTCAACCAAACTTTACCAAAACTTCACCCTATGACCTGTTCTTCACCCCCAATCACCTCATGTCCTCAGCTTTCGCAAACAAACACCCGATCTCGACTTATTCCAGATCTGAAATTCACAGAACCTTAACATCGTGTTAAGTTCCAGTTTTTTAAGACTCTGTGACTTAGACTCGCATGAGTCGATGGATCGTAACAATATCGATTCATGCTAGTCAAAGTCACCGTTGAGTCCACCGGAGTCCGGCCAAACTCCGGCAAGTCGCCAGAATTCAATCAAAAGCCTGAAGACCACCACTGGAACTCTGTGACTTCCTCTCTACTTCTTCCTTTTATTATTTAGTTACTTCATGTCTTAAAACTAGGGTCTAGTTTAAGATTTATGAAAAAAAACCTATATGCTTTATGCTCTTCCGTAAATTATTGTTAGTCAATTATTAGAGCTGTTTATTTTGATTTCTGAAACTCGTTGAAGAATTGTTGGTTCAATTGATTCCCTGTTCAATGATTCATCCCTTTCCGATTAATGATTCTTGTCATACTTAGTAGTGTTAGTAATTAGATTGAACACGATTTCGTTAATTAATCTCGGATTTTTGACACCTTTAGTTCATTAAGAGAAATTAGTATACTCTCCCTCGTTCATTTCTCTGTTTTCCTTATCTGTTCCTATTAAGACAATTAGTTAGGATTTAATCACTAATTAGCAGGATTACTTAAACTAACTACTTAATTAATTAGTTAATTATACCTAAATGAGTTTAATTAGTTTTAATTCGACCTTGTTTGCTAATTGTTGCTACCCTGACCCTAGTAGATTACTTTGATAGTTGAAAGAAATTGAAAGGGGGTAAACAGATAATAAAAGAACTTAAAGGGTTGAAAATAATTAAGAAATATCAGAACAATCTAGAATAGGCCAGCTGTAAGAAGTTGGTTACAAAATATTCTATCTTATTCTCTAATTTGAGGGGTGGGCACATGGAAAATAAGAAGGGCTCTTCCCTATAAATAGAGACCCTCACTCACAGAAAACGGACAAAAAAACAAAACAAAAAAACCACGAAAAAAGACTGATTTCTTAGCTGCTTTGGCATTCTAGTTATTTTTCTTGACTGAAACATCTGAAATCAAAAGAAATTAGAATACCCTTCTATTCAAAAACAAAAAATGAAAACTTTCCAAAAGAAAAGTCAGTGAACAGATCTGATCTCTTATAAGATTTCTTCAAAGTTTTCTGGTGAATTTCTCAGTTTTGGTTTTGTTTGCTTTTGGCTCGGTTTTCTGAAAACTCGTCTGGGTCATTTGTGGGAGCTGGGGTTATTTTTGAGGCTGCTGTTGTTGCTGTTTGCTGCTTCTTTTTTCTAGTAGACCTTCTCTGGGCCTGACCTTTGTTTGGTCAGGATTTTCTCTATTTTTCCTTCTCTAAAAGGTATGTAACTTCTCCATCAATGAATGAATTTTCTTAAGCTCTGAATTTTCTGCTATCTAACTTGTAGATTCTCTTTGTTGCCTAAGTTCTTCTTGTGGCTGTTTATGTATGAAATCTTTGTCTTAGAAAAAAATGAAATCTTCAGATCTGAAAATATGACTTATACTGTTATACGAATGTACCTTGTTTAGATTACTTTGGCTGCATGTGCAGAAGATTTGAAAAATGTATTTCTTGTTTGAGTTTGCTTAAGTATCCTGCAATACCAAACAATGATTTCTCGTTTGTTCAGCATAATTGAAGCTGAATCTGACCTTCATTACGGTCAGATTCAGTTCATAAAGTGCGAAAAACATGTTTATCTTTCCTTTGTAAATCTGTGGTTGCTTATTGAAATATTGGTTGTCTATATTATGTGATTATAACGGTAGAAGCTTCCCTTAATTACTTTTGTGATTAAGTCTATGTAAATATAATAGAGTCATCAAATAAGCACTAAAGGGTGGTAAATCTGACCCCCTTAATGGTCAAGTTTACCCCATAAAGTGCTTAAATATTGGTCTGAACGATATAGACCTTACATGATTGGATGTCACTATGAGGACAACATTTAAAGGGTAGAATATGATTTCTATAATAATCAGATTCAGTCTTTGAAAATGCACATGAATTCTGTCTGGTAGTTCGGGACTAAAGGCTGAAGAACACAGATCCTAAAGCATGAAGGTTGCTGGCTTGCACACAAGCAGCAGTTAATTTGGCTCCTTTTCTTATTTTTTTAATTATTAAAACCGGTATCTTTTAAGAAAAATGTAATAGCATTTGCAGTCTTTTGTATACATTTTTGTAATAAGGATTGGACTATATTGGAATTTGCGAATTAGTTGTACTTCTTGAAATATATGTCACAACAATTATGGGATCTAGAATTTCAGACCCATTAATTGTGTTCTAATGATTAAATAGCATGAGGAATATTAATTCGTTTTCCTGAAAATGTCAAATGTTCCTAAATCAATAGGTCTCCTTAGTTTTTTTCTTCTTTCTTTTAACTATTCTGCCGCGTAAAAAAAGAATGAACGCTCCTTGAAACAATGTGTAATTATTCACATATGGTGTATAGAATCTGAGGCATGTACATTTGTACCTACAATTCAAGTATGCTTCATTTATTACTATACCAATGTTAAGTGTGTTAGCCTGTTTACTCTTGATTGTTGAGATATTCAAATCATGCCAAAAATAGTCGAACATAGGATGGCCTAATGTGATGAAAATTGGGCTAAAATATGGCCATAGCCCAAGAATCTTGTCATTCAGGCTAGGAAATTCGATCTTAGATAATCCCCGCTAGGTAGAAAAAATACATCTTTTAGTTTGAACTTCAATATGTAATCAAATATTATCTCAAATTACCATAAAATACACTCAGGAGTGGCAACTCGTGCCCCCGACCCTCGACTCCAAACAACTAATAAAATTGCACATAGCAACCATGGGTGCATTTCATGTGACGTGTTTGCCGTGTGCTCAAAAACAGCAAGTGCACGCCATCGTGACTTGTTCAAGATAAATCCATAAACGTCCCAATTGATCTTAAAAACTAAAACGCTCCTTCAAAAAAAAAGAGAACATAAGGAATAATCGAATGTTGCTTCAAATAGGCACTATAAACTGTCATGACCAATAGTCTTGATTACGTAAGCTACACTGGGGTTCGACAACTCATGTCCCCGTCTTCAAACTTCAAATCATAATAAAATCACGTGTTGCGGTTACGGGTGCATTTCATGTGACGTAATCGTAATACGTTCAAAAGCATAACAAGTGCATGTTCTCTTGACTTGTTTTCAAGATAAATCCATACTTATCAAAATCGGCTAAATTTCAAAGAGTTTTAAGTATACAATAAGCTAGAACACGTAAATAATCGGATAATTTAGGCCAAACAATAATGGTTAAGCGACCGTGCTAGAACCACAGAACTCGGGAATGTCTAACACCTTCTCCCGGATTAACAGAATTCCTTACTCGGATTTTTGGTCGCAGACAAATCAAAACGGAGTCAAAATTCCTCGGTTTGGGACTTTTAATAAAATCGGTGTCTCGGAACATCGTCAAGAATCCGGGTGGCGACTCTGAACTAATAATAAATCCCAAAACCGAATAACGTCACTTTGATCGGAAAAAATCCCTTATTACCCTTTATTAATCACGGGGTAGTGAAAAAGGAGGTGTGACAGCTCTGGCGACTCTGCTGGGGATCGAACCCAGAATCTCTGGTTCAGGGTTCAAGAATACGAGCTTATATAACTATTATATTTTGACTTTCATTATCTGATTTTACGTGTTTAAACCTAATGTGCTAAATGCCGTTTTTTACCTCTTTGATGTTACTTGAACTGCGTATAAAACTGTGCCGAAACCCTTCTTCTCTCTGAGACTTCTAAATCATCCGGGAAGTGTGCACTTCGTGTGACTTATTTTCTGTTAGAGCCATCCAAATTTTAGAACGAGGTACGGACAAGTTGCAAAGCCGGTGAAGCTTCTGTATTCCCGGTACGCTACCCCGACCTCGGCTCGAGCTGTCCGCTCGTGTAAGCCTTGTCTAGAACAAAACCCCAGGGTATAAACCTAGTATGACATAGCCTCATGCCGGATCCCTAGTAGGAATGTTTACTTGCATCACATGCATTTGACTTAGGTGACTCAACACAGGGGTTGGGTCCGTCTAGGACAGGTGAAACCAAAATGAAAGACTATCCTGGTGCATCCTACTTGCTATATGTCCAACATTTTTGTTATGGTTTGTTTGTTGACCGGCTATAAAAAAATGAAATAAACAACAAAAGGGAAGAAAAGAAAAAGAGATGACAGAAAAACCAAGAGAGGAATAGAATAGGAGATTTAGCCAATTTTTGAAAAACCCGATATTCGAGATCATCCCGAAACTCTGCCAAATTTTTTGAAAATACTATAAAATAAGTCGGTGCATATTTTTTCAAAATTGTGTCAATATTTCCCGAACTACGCATTGTTTGATTCTCACCGGATGTGATATACGTAGGCAAACCTCATCGGTTCAATCTTATTTTCAAAACCAAGACAAAAAACACGGTCGCAAACTTAGGTGATGTTGTTCTTGCCTAAAAAAGCTAATAGTCCCAACGGGACGCCAGAAGGCTATTTTTGCAAAAATAGTCACTTATAGTCTTTTCGAAAAAATTCAGCCAAATTAGAGAGCACAACCATAAAAACTTCCTACCAGAAGTATTGAGGGGCCGTATTCGCAAAGACGGTCCATTTCTTTTAAAAAAAAATTACAAAACTTTTGCAAAAGATGACACTTTTTCAGTCAAAACCTTGTTTGACTTTGTTTTCTTAATCAAAACATTCAAACAAATGTGCAGGATGAATACAGTTGAAAACACTCCCTTCAGGGCTGTCGAGGAAATTCCCGTGGGACTCCATATATGGTGGAGAGACCTGGGGGAAGTTAGTAGAAAGTCTGCCATAAAAGCTTTGGGCGGACTCACTAGCCTTCTCAAAATCAAGCCGATGTTGGATATCGTCGAAGCTTTAGTGTCATTTTGGGACCCTTCCCACAACGTGTTCCACTTTTCAGACTTTGAGTTGACACCCACACTAGAGGAAATAACGGGGTATGCTGGTCTCAGTGACAATCTTAGAAGTCGGTATTCGGTGGCACCCAGGGCGGTAACTCTATACAAATTCTTGGATCTTTTGAACATTAGTCGTGATACTCAAGACTCACACCTGGCTGAAGGGTTCTACATTTTCTATTTTCTGTACAAACGGTATGGAGATCCTCGAGGCTATGAAGCTGAAAATACCGGTCTGACTCACCACAAAAACCAGGCTAAATGGGAAGCCCACAGAGGGTTAGCTCTAGTGGTAGCCTTCCTGGGCACTTTAATCTGCCCCCGAGGTGACGGACTGGTAGGGATGTCGGATTTCATGACAAAAAAGAACAATGGCACTCTTATGCAAATGATCTTAGCCGAAATTTACCGTGCCCTAACAATTTGCCAGTCAGGGGGAAAGTTCTTTGAAGGGTGCAACCTGCTCCTACAGATTTGGATGATCGAGCACCTCTGTCACCGCCCAGGTTACATTAACTATGGTTTAACTGGTCTGAATTGTATTGAAGAACACAGTACTCAGGTAGAAGGCCACAAATTTCCGCACAGAAGCTTGTCACTCACATATGAGTTCATTGACCGCCGACCAAATCGAGTGGACCTTCGGATGGCTCCCTGTCGGCGAGGTTATCAATATGTCTGCTGAAGTGTGCTATCTTTTGTTAATGGGTCTGCGGAGTATCCAACCATATGCCCCACATCGGGTCTTACGGCAATTTGGTAGACAACAAGGCATTCCACATGATGAGGACTTAAGCCAGCAAGTCATTGAGTTGTGTCCGAGAGATACATTTTCGGAAAATAGGGTCCGTCAGATTTGGAACCAGTGCAGATTCTTAGAGCCTCAAACTCGGGTGAGAAACTTATCTCAAGGAGAAGTAGAGCCAGACTATATTTGTTGGTACGGTAGAAGAGGCCGAGAGCACCAAGAACCAGAGCGACCTGCGAAAAGACCTCGCGTACAACATTTTACTGAGCAAACACAAGAACATTGGGTTTGGCTAGAAAAGGAAAACAACTACCGGGCCACAATAAGTAAACTGGAGGCCCAGATCCGAGAGCTCAGATTTGAAAACACTTTACAAATTGCTGCAGCCGAAGGGGAAAGAAACAGGATGAAGAAAGAAAATGAAACCCTCAGAGCTCAAATCTAGAAAAGGAGGATAGCCATTGAAAACCCCGAAAGAAGTAGAGCCGACGAAAGACTTGTCACCAGTCTCAGGCAAAAGTTGTGTAGCTATGGGGACGACTTGGACAAAGTCGAGGAAGATTTGACCCGAGCCCGAGCAAAGTTGGCAAGGAATGCAGAAGAAAGGGAAGAATTCGTGTAAAAATTGAAGAGAAAGCATGACCAAGAAGTTCTAGGTTTGAAAGAAAGAATGGCCACCTTTGAAAACGATATGGCCAAACAAGCACATAGGTTTAAGGCAGAAAGAGAACAATGTTATGACATGATAGCCCAGTTGGAAGAAGAATTGCGACAGTGGCAAAAGCAGACTCACAAAGACGCCCAGGCTTTAGAGGCAAGATCTCAGCAGATCGGGCGTCTACTTCAGGAGAAAGGTATCATCAGACAAAGCATCAGGGAGATAGCTGATTACATTGTCACCAAATTCCAGGAATGTGAAGACATGACTCGGACCACCTTCTTCTCAGCGGTTATGATCTTCGTCCACAAGATAAAGGATGACCTCTACCGCCTTAAACAAGATATAGCACGCAGGCCCGTGGCAAGGCCGAATGATGCCCCAAGGGTGCCTGAAGCAATGGAAGCACTGATATATTTTTGATATTTCTCGAGTCTGTATTTTATTTTTCTGCTGTAGTCCTGTCCAAGTCCACTGTAGTTTTTACATTTCCAAGAAAGTGTGTCTTAAGTCTTTTATAGTTTTTAAA
This sequence comes from Nicotiana rustica, assembly GCA_005239535.1. Taxonomy (NCBI): domain Eukaryota; kingdom Viridiplantae; phylum Streptophyta; class Magnoliopsida; order Solanales; family Solanaceae; genus Nicotiana; species Nicotiana rustica. The sequence goes on along the minus strand of ML546729.1, from coordinate 29,013 downwards.
AGTTTCAAAATGTACTGAAGTTTCCCATGAAATTGAAAGTATTTTATCCAATGAATGAAAGTTTTGGAAAATGTTTATTTCTTTCCTTCAGGTTTATCCTTTGAACTACGTGATGATCTGATTCACGCGGCGCCGTGATACGTAGGCAATCCACACAGGATTATCATAATCTTAAGAAGTGAAAGTGAGTGAGAAATAAAAGAGCAAAAATAATGCAATGAAAGAAAGAAAAGAGTGGTAGAGAAAGGCAAAAGGATGACAAAAAGATAAAAAATAAAGGAAAGTTCAAATCCGAGAAAATAAAGCCGGGATGAGACACACAACCATTGCAAAACATATAGAAAGCGTTTAATTTCCTAGGTGCATTGCATACCCCAAACGTGCGATTTCCCTATGTGATAAAATGTTCCAATCTAACGTTTCGTTGGTTCACTCTTAAAGGTGTTTTTCTAGGGTGGTTGGTTTTACGGTAACCTGGCTCCCCATCCGTACTTCACTAGATCAAAGGGAAGCATAGAAATGACATCCAAAAGCCACTTATCAATCATCAACTCTTCGATGGAGGACCCAAATCCAGTCATCCCAACGTCTGAGTCATCCACAGTTGAAGAGAATAGGATCCTGCGTTGCCGCATGCTAGAAATGTGGGACGCATGGTCCAATGGTAGGGAACCGCCCAGTTCCATCCCGGGCTTCCCCGAGATAATCCCCAGGACAGCCGGAACTTCTAACACCCCTATAAGTTACCCGGCCACGCCATTCGGATACTATGTCGGCTCACTTTGCCGGAAGACCTTCTGAGGTTCGCCCCCAGGTCTTGTTCTCCGGTGCATCATCCAACATCTTCACTGCACCACCGAGCTCCGCCACGGCTCCACTAACTATCGCAGGGCTCGGCTTTGAACCGCCAGCATTTACATTCCAAACGCCATCATTTCTGGGCGCCAGTCATGTCCCTCCTGATTCATACACCCGACAACCTCAGTATGAAGTTACTTTGGGACGAGATAAGAAAAGCCCCGAGCACAAAGAAATGGCTCAGAAAATGAAGAGTATCGAGCAGAGCCTCAAGAACATACAGGGGTTGAGCGGGCAGAAAATCGTCTCCTACGCCGATTTGTGCATGTTCCCGCACGTCCACTTGCCTCTCGAGTTCAAAACCCCCAAATTCGAAAAATATGATGGACATGGGGACCCCATAGCTCATCTGAAAAGGTATTGCAACCAACTCCGAGGAGCNGGCATATTTCGGAGAGAGCTTAACAGGGATTGCATCAGAATGGTACATGGACCAAGATATATCCCGCTGACACGTGTGGGATGACCTAGCCCGGGACTTTGTTCGACAATTCCAATACAACGTGGACATCGCTCTCGATAGAAACTCTCTATCTAACCTAAAAAAGAAGTCCTCGGAAAGTTTCAAAGAGTACGCTATTAAGTGGCGCGATTAGGCATCCAGGGTCAAACCCCCGATGGATGAGGTCGAAATGGTCTGTGCTTTTCTGCAAGCACAAGAAGCAGATTACTTTCAAAATATGATGTCCGCCATGGGCAAACCATTTGCAGAAGCAATCAAAATTGGGGAAACGATTGAGAATGGTTTAAAGACCGGTCGCATCCTAAGCCAATCATCCATAAGAGCAACTTCCCAGGCCATCCAAAATGGATTCGGGAGTGCAACCAACAAAAAGAAGAAGGAAGAAGGGGCCATGATGGTTTTCGATGTCAGGGGTCCTCGGCAACACTCAAGTCTATTCCCCAAAACCTCCCAACACTACTACCCCCACCAAAATGCAGCTTACACTACATCTCCTTTTCCCTATGAAGTAATGAACGCTCAGCCGCATCTCCGGCCGCAACAACAATACAACCAGAATATAGCTCATCCCCCAAGAAATAACCACCCTCACCCAGCTCCATACAATCCACGCCCTCCTCAAAACAACGACCCGTACAATGCTTAACCCCGTGAGCCACCAAGGAGACTCAATTTCACTCCCATCGGTGAGCCATATTCAAGTCTCTTCCCAAAATTGGTCCAGATGGGGCTTCTGTAGCCTGTACCTCCGAACAGGCAAAATCCACAATCGCCGTCATACAGGCGGGGTACCAACTGTGCCTATCATTCCGGAGTAGAGGGGCACGACACGAAAGATTGTTGGACTCACAAGTGGGCTGTGGATACTCTTATAGAGCAAAATAAGGGAGTTTTAAGGGATGAAAAAGCTCCCAATGTGACTAACAATCCACCGCCCGCCCATAAAAATGGGCCTGTTATAGGCATGATCTGCGAGGACCAAGATTTTGATCCAGCTTTGAAGGCTATCATTGCCATCACAGATGCAGAGAAAAAGCCTAAGGCGGAACCCAAGCCAGCCAAAGAAATAAAAAAGAGTAATCCCGTTCCTCAAGCTACAGGGAAAGCTGAAGCCAAGACAAAGATGGGACCTTCTAAAGACGCCGTTCTTTACGTTCCTAGGGCACCCAAGAAGGAACAAGGTATGTTGAGCCCGCCTAGAAGGCTACAATTCAACAGAGCCGTGACAAACGACCCGACAAGGTATGTACCAAAGGGGACATACGTCGTGCGGGGGCAAATAATTTCACCCAGGCTGAATGAGCCCGTGGTTATTAGCCGCGCGCCGCAAGCTCCCATAAACAATACTACTGCCATCCCTTGGAACTACAACAAGATGGTAGTAACATACAAAGGGAAAGAGATCACAGGGGAAGCAATCGAAGCAAACTCCTCTGAGGGATACCTCAATCTGAAGGAGCTAGCCAAAAACAAGCACAAACGCTTCCCTTTTAAAAGACCTATCATTGCCGAGGAAGTTGAAGAGTTCTTTAAGAAGATGAACAAGACTGAATACGCCACAATTGAGGAACTCAGGAAAACTTCTGATCAAGTGTCACTCTTATCTTTGTTGATGGGCTCGAACGAGCATCAGAAAATACTCTTGAAAACGCTGAATGAAGCGTATGTGCCGGCAGAGACCTCAGTCGAACAATTGGAAAGAATGGCCGAGCGTTTCTTAGCAGTAAACAAAATTTCTTTTAGCCGGGATGATCTACCGCCCGAGGGAGTCGCTCACAACAAAGCCTTACACTTAACAGTTAAAAGTGAGGGATATTATGTGAAGAGAGTTATGCTTGATGGAGGTTCCGGGGTGGATATTTGCCCTTTATCCACACTACAAGGAATGGGAATCAACACTGAGAGAATCAAGCCGAATAATGTCTGTGTCCGTGCCTTCGATGGAATCAAAAGGGACACCATTGGTGAAATAAACATAGCTATGACGATCGGCCCTGTGGACTTCACTGTAACCTTCCAAATCCTAGATATGGATACCTCATACAATTTCTTGCTAGGAAGACCGTGGATTCATGCCGCTGGAGCCGTACCCTCTACTCTCCATCAAATGGTCAAATTCGAATATGAAAACCAGGAGATAATGGTCCACGTGGAGGACGAGCAGTCAATCTACAGAGACCCCTCGATCCCTTGTCTTGAAGCCAGAGAGGGGAGTGAGCACATTGTCTATCAAGCATTTAAAATTGTGCCGACCGACCAACATGAAGAAGGTGCTCCGTGCCCACAACCCTGCCTATCAAATGCGTCCATCATGGTCGCTACCAACATGGTTAGGCATGGATACAGACCCGGAAATGGGCTTGGGGTGTCTTTGCAAAGTATCACTGAACCAATCTCTCTACCTACTGCTAACAAATTCTTTGGCATAGGTTTCCAAGCCTCAGATGAACATGTGAAGTGGGCCGACGCCCGTAAAAGCAATGGATGGGACTTACCTCAGCCAGTCCCACATATTACTGAGACTTTTATCGAAACACAATATGTCGAAGAAGAAGAAGAGGCCTTTACGGTCGAAGAAATCGAGGGAATCTGCGAGACCATGAAACAGATGTTGAGTGAAACTTACATGGTCCAGTTGGGAGAAGGCTCAAGCACCGCTGAGGTGCAATAATGGGACCAAACTCCAAGTAGCAGAATTGGAAGGCTACTCCATTCCCCATCAGGCGGGAGACCCGGTAGTTCAGTTTTGCCATCTTTCCTGCACTATGAGTTATTTCAGGGTGTAACTCAAGTGTTTTTAATTTACTGCCTTTTTAAATTCT
>ML546729.1:11677-24701 GCA_005239535.1 Nicotiana rustica | reverse complement strand
CATGCTTGCGGACTTCATGCTCTGATCTTAATACGCTGTCTAACCTCGAAATAATGAGTTAAGAACCGGAATATGACAAAGAAGAGGCTTTTAGGGAAATAAATCGAGAATTAGAACAATTCGAGAATAAGCCTAAGCCAAACTTAAACAAAACAGAACCCGTCAACTTGGGTAATAAAGAAGAGGTTCGAGAAACCATGATAAGCGTCCACACTGATGAAAGAACTAGGGACGCTCTGATTCAACTTCTATTTGAATTCAAAGATGTGTTTGCCTGGTCCTACGACAACATGCTCTGACTAATTGTAGATTTGGTGGTACATAAATTGCCAACCTACCCCGGTTATCCACCCGTCCAACAAAAGCAGAGGAAATTTAAAACAGACATGAGTGACAAAATCAAAGAAGAGGTCACTAAACAATTAAAAGCGGGAGTGGTCCGGGTGGTCCAATACACCACCTGGCTGGCCAATGTGGTTCCAGTTCCTAAAAAGGACGGAAAAGTCAGAGTATGTGTCGATTATCGAGATTTGAATAAAGCAAGCCCTAAAGATAACTTTCCACTACCAAACATACATATCCTGGTTGACAATTGTGCCAAACATGAGGTACAATCTTTCATGGATTGCTATGGTGGATACCACCAGGTATTGATGGATGAAGAGGACGTAGAAAAGACAGCTTTCACTACGCCCTGGGGCACCTATTGCTACCGAGTCATGCCGTTCGGCCTAAAGAACGCCGGGGCAACATACATGAGGGCCATGACCGCCATTTTCCACGACATGATGCATTAGGAGATTGAGTTATACGTGGAAGATGTGATTATTAAATCCAGGATGCAAGATGACCATGTCCAGCATTTGAGGAAATTCTTCGAACGCCTGCGTATGTATGATCTGAAACTAAACCCGGCCAAATGTGCCTTCGGAGTTCCGTCTGGGAAATTACTGGGGTTTATAGTCAGCCGATGGGGCACAGAGATGGACCCGACAAAGATAAAATCTATTCGGGATCTCCCACCCCCAAGAACCAAGAAGGAGGTCATGAGCCTACTGGGTAGGTTGAATTACATCAGCAGGTTCATCGCTCAGTTGACGTCTACTTGTGAGCCTATATTCAAGCTGTTAAAGAAAGATGAATCCATCAAATGGACGGATGAATGCCAAAAGGATTTCGACAAGATCAAAGAATATATGTCAAATCCGCCGGTACTAGTCCCACAAGAACCAGGAAGGCCTTTGTTCTTATACCTGACGGTGTTAGAAAATTCCTTCGGGTGTGTTCTCTGACAACATGACGCAACCGGGAAGAAAGAGCATGCCATATATTACTTGAGCAAGAAGTTCACGAGCTACGAAGCCAAGTATATGCTGTTGGAAAGAACGTGTTGCGCTCTAACTTGGGTTGCTCAGAAACTCCGGCATTACTTATTGGCTTATACCACCTACCTCATCACTAGGCTGGATCCATTGAAGTACATATTCCTAAAGCCAATGCCCACCGGGAGATTAGCTAAGTGGCAGATTCTGCTCACCGAATTTGACATAGTCTATGTCACTCGCATGGCAATGAAGGCCCAGGCTTTGGCAGATCACTTGGCAGAAAATCCTATCGATGACAACTACCAACCCCTAAGCACTTACTTCCCAGACGAAGAGGTAAATTCAGTCGAGATAACTTATGAAGACGCCAACACTTGGAAAATGTTCTTTGATGGAGCTGTAAATGCAAAAGGTGTTGGGATTTGGGCAATCTTGATTTCACCCACGGGACAACACTATCCCGCCACGACCCGCTTTCGGTTTTTTTGTACAAACAATACTTCCGAATATGAAGCTTGTTTAATGGGTATGAACATGGCCATTGACATGGATGCAGGAGAGTTTTTGATCATGGGAGATTCGGATTTAATCATCAAGCAGGCCCAGGGAGAGTTGGAAACTCGGTATGTTAAGCTCCTTCCATACAGACAACATGTGGAAGATCTTAGCAAACAGTTCAAAGCTATCGAGTTCAGATATATTCCTCGATGCCACAACGAGTTAGCCGATGCACTAGCTACTCTAGCGGCAATGCTGCCATATCCGGGTAATGTTCACATCGACCCTTTGGAAATTCAAATCAAGGAAAGGCATGGTTATTGCAACACGGTCGAAGTAGATCCCGATGTCCAACCATGGTATCACAATATCAAGAGGTTCTTGAAAACAAAGGAATATCCAGAGCAGGCCAACGGGGACAAAAAAAGAACCATCCGGAGACTCGCCGACAGGTTCTTCCTAAGTGGGAAAGTACTGTATAAGAGGACTCCCGATCTGAATCTATTAAGATGTGTAGACACAGAGAAGCCGAAAAGATTATGAACGAGGTGCATTCAGGACTATGCGGTCCCCACATAAACGGATACGTCCTCGCAAAGAAAATCTTGCGAGTCGGGTATTATTGGATGACCATGGAGAAAGATTGTTTTAGCTTCGTCCGGAAATGCCATAAGTGTCAATACACGGTGATTTGATTCATGCCCCACCATCAGAATTGCATCCTAAGTCAGCACCTTGGCCGTTTGTTGACTGGGGAATGGATGTCATCGAGCCGATCGAGCCAAGGGCCTCAAACGGGCACATATTTTGTTTTGGTCGCTATCGACTATTTCACAAAGTGGGTCGAGGCAGTCACATTCAAAGATTTCACCAAGAAAGCGGTGGGGGATTTCGTGCACTCTAACATTATTTGTCGTTTTGGTATCCCAAAGACTATCATTACCGACAATGCCGCGAATCTAAATAGTAACTTGATTAGGGAGGTATCTGAACAGTTCCAAATCACACACCGCAATTCCACCCCTTACCAGCCCAAAGCCAATGGCCCCGTTGAAGCAGCAAACAAAAATATTAAGTAAATCCTCAGAAAAATGATTCAAACTTCCAGGCAGTGGCACGAGAAATTTCCTTTCGCATTACTGGGATATCGCACGACAATGCACACATCGGTTAGAGCTACTCCTTATCTATTGGTTTATGGAACTGAAGCCGTAATACTCGCAGAAGTCAAAATTCCCTCTCTTCGGATTATTGTCGAAGCAGAAATTGAGGATGACGAATGGGTCAAAACCCGATTAGAGCAATTAACATTGATCGATGAGAAAAGGATGGCCGCAGTTTGCCACGGGCAGTTGTACCAACAAAGAATGGCCCGCGCCTACAACAAGAAAGTGAGGCCTAGGAATTCGAAGTAGGGCAACTTGTGTTAAGACGTATCCTCCCACACCACGAAGAGGCGAAAGGAAAATTCGCCCCGAATTGGAGGGGTCCGTACATCATAAGGAAATTGCTTCCGAAAGGAGCATTGTACTTGGGAGACATCGAAGGAAATGACCCCGAAACGGCTGTCAATGCAGAAGCAGTCAAAAGGTATTATGTTTGACCTCTTCGTGATGTCGATACAGATGATCGAAATGACGAAGGCTTTTCATTCATGCTACCCCAAACACCACCATTTTGTAAACCCTTTGAGCAGGTTACTCTTCTTTGACTACCCTCCTTGGAACTTGGAAGAAAAAAAGAGAAGAGAAAATAAAAAAAAAGGGAAGGAAGAAAGAAAGAAGAAAAATAAAAAAAAAGAAAGGAAGAAATCAAAAAAAACAAAAGAGAGAAGAGAAAACAAAAATCAAAACAAAAACCAGAACAAAAAACAAAAATATTTTCCTGAACTACGTTTGACTTGATTCCGAAAGGATACGTAGGCAGCCTCTCCCTGGGGTTCAGTCACACCAAAATAAAATCCTCATTTCCCCAAGAGTTTAAGCTCGGGCAAGTGTTGAGATTCGGTAATGATTCGCCTGAAAGTTCCAAGGTTGTAATTCACTACAAACTCTTTTACCCTAAATCCTATTCAAGTCCTTCCGATCGATCGACAAAGAAAAGCCAAAATGGGAAGATACATCTATCTGGACCTCATACAAACAATGAGAGAAATTAAAATGAGAGAGTCTTATCGGTGAAAACTCACACGGGCACCATAAGGCGATGGTAAGTAGAGAAATAAAAAATGAGAGAGTTTTGTTAGTGAAAACTCGCAAAGAGCACTACATGGAGATGTAAAGAAGAGAAATGAGAGAGGTTAGCTAGTGAAAACCCGAAAAGGGCACTACTAATCGAAATGAGGATGATTGGTCGTTATTATCAACATGGTCTGGAACAAGGTTTCTCAACCTCGAGTTAAAAGTCGTGACAAATTTCTGAGAGTCAGATGGTTTATATAGATCAGGCATCCAGTCCAATACACATGTCATGTTCATTGAAAGTCGCGTACACTACAGATAAGTCCTTCTTTCCATTCCCCAAAAGGGACACCTCTTGTTTAAATTCATTGTCCATTCTGTCATTTATTTTCCTTTTGAATCCCTTTCGGTCTAACTCTGTTCCTAAACTAAGGCAAAGAAAGGATGGCAAGACTGATTTACAGGGCTCTCATTTGACACGGGCCAATATACAAAAAGCACCAGCCTCGTCAGGAGCATCGAGTCGATCTCGACTGGCCATATCGGCTGATACTTCAAACTCAAAAACCCTTGAAAGGAGAAAATCAAATTGAAGTGTCTATAAAGGCGAATGAAGTGAAAGGTTGAGTCCTAGGTGGCTAACCCTCTCGGCAAGGTTTGAAAACCCGAAATATTCCAAATGCCTTAAAGTTAAAGTTAGAAGAAAAGTCAGAAATGAAAGGCCAATAAAGGCGAAATAAAGTTGGAAAGGTTAAGTCCCACGCGACTAACCGTTGCAGCAGAATTTGAGGGGGCCAAAATTTCCCCGATACTCTGGAAATCCAAAAGAAAAAGCAAGTGAAAGGCCTACAAAGGAAAAGTAAAGTCCATGTCGGGTCCACGTGACCGATTGCCATGGTAACATCTGGAAAGCCAGGGTCCCCGGGATCATAAATGAAACCCAATTCCCAGGAAGCAAGCAAGTGGTCGAGATCTCCGTCACAAAAACTGAGATCAAGCAAGTTGAAATAATCAAGGCCGCAAAACCAACCACCGTTTCAAACTGACAATTGTTCTTTGTTTGAAGGAAACATGTGTGATTCAAAATGCAACCTTACAAAAGGCAAGTGTAACCAGAAGAAAAGGCGCAAGAGCTAGAAGCATCTTTGCAGCAACAACTCCCAAAAAGGAAAGTTTTCTCCAAAATTCTTTCCCGCATTCACTCAAAATAAAATGAAAAGAAAAGAAAAGAAGAAAAACGATGTTGAAAACAATTCAAACTTAAGGTAGTATAGGGCCTTCAATCCCTAGCTACACTTTTTCCAACATAGGATATCCCACTCCCTTTCAGACACCGGCATAACCTGGTGATCTTTCTGACAACAGCATAACCTGTTGATCATTTCCTGATACTGGCATAACCCAACAATATCTTCTACCCAGGCAACAACATAACCTGTTGACCTTCCAGACACCGGCATAACCTGGTGATCTTTTCTTGACAACGGAATAACCTGTTGATCATTTCCTGATACTGGCATAACCCAGTAATCTCTTTTCCCAGGCAACAGTATAACCTGTTGACCTTCCAGACACCGGCATAACCTAGTGATCTTTCTGACAACAGTATAACCTGTTGATCATTTTCTGATACTGGCATAACCCAGTAATCTCTTCTCCCCAGGCAACAGCATAACCTGTTGACCTTCCAGACACCGGCATAAATTGGTGATCTTTCTGACAATAGCATAACCTGTTGATCATTTCCTGCTACTGGCATAACCCAGTAATCTCTTCTCCCCAGGCAACAACATAACCTGTTGACCTTCCAGACACCGGCATAACCTGGTGATATTTTCTTGACAACAGCATAACCTGGTGATCATTTCCTGATACTGGCATAACCCAGTAATCTCTTTTCCCCAGGCAACAGCATAACCTGTTGACATTCAAGACACCGGCATAACCTGGTGATCTTTTCCTGACAACAACATAACCTGTTGATCATTTCCTCACATTGGCATAACCTAGTGATCTCTTTTCCGGCAACAACATAACCTGTTGACCTTTCCAGACACCAACATCACCTGGTGATCCCTTTCTTGACAGCGGCATACCCTGTTGATCCTCCCCCCAGACACCGGCATAACCCGGTGATCTTTTCTTGACGACAACATAACCTGTCGATCTTTTCCAACATAGGGTCTCCAATCCCTAGTTGATTTTACTTTTTAGGCATATGGTATCCACTCCCTAGTCTACAATAACTCCGGGTACACCATTCCCCGGCTTTTCATTGCTTTCAATAATAAAGTAGTATAGATTTCCTTACAATAACTCACGAAATTTTCCTAGTGAAAACTGGGGCAGAAAATTTCGTTCGTTTGCTTTTTGATGATTGCATTTTTAGGACAATGGATTCGAGACGACCAAAAGAAGATGCCTCAATTCAAAACATAGAAAAGAAGAAAGAGATGACCAAACCCAAGGTGCAAAAGCGAAAATGATGTAGAATGTTCAAGACAGATCGAAGTCACAAGCTATGCATGCCCTTCCTTGACCTGAGAAACGACAAGGCGAAACCAGCACTCGCGGTTAACAAGTATCAAGAATCAGGTCAGAGTAAGCAAAAGATCAAGACTCAAGACCAAGTCTTAGATAGGAATCTCGTAACTTAGCAGCTGATAGGTTTAGTTAGTTTTCGTTTTGTACTTGGGTGTAATAAGGAGATCAGTAGCAGTAACGACAGAAACATCAATGAAACCACAGTTACTCGGTAGTCCCAGCTACCAAAACTTCCAGAACTACAGACCTGATTCCTATATAGCCAAGGATATGTAGGCAACCTCTGAAGCATGGGTTCGGTCAAACCTTTCAAAAATGCTTCGCAAGGGAGCAATGCGAGTGGGTAGAGTCGCTAATGACAGCTCACTTTGTCTTTGGCCGAAAACTCTTCGTGTTTCCCAGTAAAGAGGGGCAGCTGTGAGCACATAATTTTTACCTACCACATCATCCTATAAAAATCTCAATAAATTAATTGGTTTTATGAATTTTTGTTGAATTTTAGTGATTAATTGTGAATTGTTTGCATTTGCATATTCATGATTCATCTTTTAAAATTATTAAAATTGCGTCACCATTATCAAAGAGTTATAAACTCATTATTTATAATTAATTTTAATTAATAATAGACGGACAGTGGTTATTTGGTGTAGTATAAGTTTTAACAACTAATTACCGAAATCAATTGTTTATTTTGATTAGGAGTATAAAATTAATTGTTCCTTATTCCTAATTAATCTATAATTAGATAAAAATGAGGTTTAAAATCAATTATTACATTTCTTTAGATTTAATTAGATTTGAACTTAATTAAATTAATTGGTTTAGTTAATTAAAGAGACTAAATTCAGACATGGACTTGAAATCACCCAGGCCCAAACATGGTCTCTACACCAACCCACACTCACCAGCCCAAACCTCACAACCCTACCCGGCCTGCCCCAGCCCCAGTAACCAAAACGACCCCGTTCCACACCCCTCGTCCCCCAGCCATTGGATCATCTTGATCCAACAGCTCACAACCCCACATCACTTAAATATAAAACGGTCCTAAAGCACCCCCTACCCCTAATTCAAAGTCTAACACCCCCCTTTCCCCCCTTCTCTCGTCTCTCTCAACCCTCAGCGTCTCTGTCACTCCTCCGCCCTAGCTCCGTCGGCCGGAAATCGCCTCCGGCGGCGGAGCTCAACCAAACTTTACCAAAACATCACCCTATGACCTGTTCTTCACCCCCAATCACCTCCCGTCCTCAGTTTTCTCAAACAAACACCCGATCTCGACTTATTCCAGATCTGAAATTCACAGAACCTTAACACCGTGTTAAGTTCCAGTTTTTTAAGGCTCTGTGACTTAGACTCGCATGAGTCGATGGCTCGTAACAATATCCATTGATTCATGCTAGTCAAAGTCACCGTTGAGTCCACTGGAGTCCAGCCAAACTCCGGCAAGTTGCCGGAATTCAACCAAAAGCATGGAGACCACCACTGGTACTCTGTGACTTCCTCTCTACTTCTTCCTTTTATTATTTAGTTACTTCATGTCTTAAAACTAGGGTCTAGTTTAAGATTTATGAAAAAAAAAACTATATGCTTTATGCTCTTCCGTAAATCATTGTTAGTCAATTATTAGAGCTGTTTATTTTGATTTCTGAAACTCGTTGAAAAATTGTTGGTTCAATTGATTCCCTGTTCAATGAATCGTCCCTTTCCGATTAATGATTCTTGGCATAGTTAGTAGTGTTAGTAATTAGATTGAACACGATTTCGTTAATTAATCTCGGATTTTTGACACCTTTAGTTCATTAAGAAAAATTAGCATACTCTCCCTCGTTTATTTCTCTGTTTTCCTTATCTTTTCCTGTTAAGACAATTAGTTAGGATTTAATCACTAATTAGCAGGATTACTTAAACTAACTACTTAATTAATTAGTTAATTATACCTAAATGAGTTTAATTAGTTTTAATTCGACCTTGTTTGCTAATTGTTGCTACCCTGACCCTAGTAGATTACTTTGATAGTTGAAAGAAATTGAAAGGGGGTAAATAGATAATAAAAGAACTTAAAGGGTTGAAAATAATTAAGAAATATCAGAACAATCTAGAATAGGCCAGCTGTAAGAAGTTGGTTACAAAATATTTTATCTTATCCTCTAATTTGAGGGGTCAGCACATGAAAAATAAGAACAGCTCTTCCCTATAAATAGAGACCCTCACTCACAGAAAACAGACAAAAAAACAAAAAAAAACCACGAAAAAAGACTGATTTCTTAGCTACTTTGGCATTCTGGTTATTTTTCTTGACTGAAACATCTGAAATCAAAAGAAATTAGAATACCCTTCTATTCAAAAACAAAAAATGAAAACTTTCCAAAAGAAAAGTCAGTGAACAGATCTGATCTCTTTTAAGATTTCTTCAAAGTTTTCTGGTGAATTTCTCAGTTTTGGTTTTGTTTGATTTTGGCTCTGGTTTTCTGAAAACTCGTCTGGGTCATTTGTGGGAGCTGGGGTTATTTTTGACGCTGCTGTTGTTGCTGTTTGCTGCTTCATTTTTCTAGTTGACCTTCTCTGGGCCTGACCTTTATTTGGTCACGATTTTCTCTATTTTTTCTTCTCTAAAAGGTATGTAACTTCTCCATCAATGAATGAATCTTCTTAAGCTCTGAATTTTCTGCTATCTAACTTGTAGAAGTTCTTTGTTGCGTAAGTTCTTCTTGTAGCTATTTATGTATGAAATCATTGTCTTAGAAAAATGAAATCTTCAGATCTGAAAATATGACTTATACTGTTATACGAATGTACCTTGTTTAGATTACTTTCGCTGCATGTGCAGAAGATTTGAAAAATGTATTTCTTGTTTGAGTTTGCTTAAGTATCCTGCAATACCAAACAATGATTTCCTGCATGGTAGTTCGGGACTAAAGGCTGAAGAACACAGATCCTGAAGCATGAAGGTTGCTGGCTTGCACAGAAGCAACAATTAATTTGGCTCCTTTTCTTATTTTTTTTATTATTAAAACCGGTATCTTTTAAGAACAATGTAATAGCATTTGCAGTCTTTTGTATACATTTTTGTAATAAGGATTGGACTATATTGGAATTTGCGAATTAGTTGTACTTCTTGAAATATATGTCACAACAATTATGGGATCTAGAATTTCAGACCCATTAATTGTGTTCTAATGATTAAATAGCATGAGGAATATTAATTCGTTTTCCTGAAAATGTCAAATGTTCCTAAATCAATAGGTCTCCTTAGTTTTTTTCTTCTTTCTTTTAACTATTCTGCCGCGTAAAACAAGAATGAACGCTCCTTGAAACAATGTGTAATTATTCACATATGGTGTATAGAATCTGAGGCATGTACATTTGTACCTACAATTCAAGTATGCTTCAATTATTACTATACCAATGTTAAATGTGTTAGCATGTTTACTCTTGATTGTTGAGATACTCAAATCATGCCAAAAATATTCGAACATAGGATGGCCTAATGTGATGAAAATTGGGCTAAAATATGGCCATAGCACAAGAATCTTGTCATTCAGGCTAGGAAATTCGATCTTAGATAATCTCCTCTAGGTAGAAAAAATACATCTTTTAGTTTGAACTTCAATATGTAATCAAATATTATCTCAAATTACCATAAACTACACTCGGGAGTGGCAACTCGTGCCCCCGACCCTCGACTCCAAACAACTAATAAAATTGCACATAGCAAACACGGGTGCATTTCATGTGACGTGTTTGCCGTGTGCTCAAAAAAAGCAAGTGCACGCCATCGTGACTTGTTCAAGATAAATCCATAAACGTCCCAATTGATCTTAAAAACTAAAACGCTCCTTCAAAAAATGGAAAACATAAGGAATAATCGAATGTTGCTTTAAATAGGCACTATAAACTGTCATGACCAATAGTCTTGATTACGTAAGCTACACTCGGGTTCGACAACTCATGTCCCCGTCTTCAAACTTCAAGTCATAATAAAATCACGTGTTGCGATTACGGGTGCATTTCATTTGACGTAATCGTAATACGTTCAAAAGCATAACAAGTGCATGTTCTCGTGACTTGTTTTCAAGATAAATCCATACTTATCAAAAGCGGCTAAATTTCAAAGAGTTTTAAGTATAGAAAAGGCTAGAACACGTAAATAATCGGATAATTTAGGCCAAACAATAATGGTTAAGCGACCGTGATAGAACCACAGAACTCGGGAATGCCTAACACCTTCTCCCGGGTTAACAGAATTCCTTAATCGGATTTCTAGTCGCAGACAAATCAAAACGGAGTCAAAATTCCTCGGTTTGGGACTTTTAATAAAATCAGTGTCCCGGAACATCGTCAACAATCCGGGTGGCGACTCTGAACAAATAATAAATCCCAAAACCGAATAATGTCTCTTTAATCGGAAAAAATCCCTTATTACCCTTCATTAATCACGGGGTAGTGAAAAAGGAGGTGTGACACCTGGAACCTGAAGAATCCCCTTGTTCACTAGAGGATGCGAGGGCAATATTTGATCTCTGGGCCTGAGAGGCCACCAATTGCGTCAACATATGAATAGCTACCCTGAGGTCCCCATTAGAATTACACGGACCGGAATCTAGGGTTGGAGGAGGATTAAGAATATCAGCGGGAGGGATCATAGCACCCTCCGCTGGAGCAAGAACTGGAATAGTCTGGCCAGGAACGAAGGAGTCAGGTTGATTCATGGTCAGGGGATTATCCTTACCCGCACCAATAGATTGAGAATTTATGGCCGCACTTGGGGTGGCATCGACCTCTTGGCCGAGCCGAGCTTTCTTCCTGGGTTCCATTTACTGAAAGTTGAAACAATGCATGAGTTAGAGGAAAACAACCTCACTTCTCACTCCATCGCACGATGTAGAATAACAATGAAGGGTATTTTTCCTAGATGTCCATGCAGCCCCCTAATTATAGATGTGGTCGACAACATACCGATAAGAAGGGCTCTACTAGACACGGCTCCAAGACATCCTAGGACACTTTTAAAACCTTAGGCTCCGATACCAAGTTTGTCACGCCCCAAAATCGAGGGACGTTACCGGCGCCTAACCAAATGAAACCGGTCAAGCAAACCTGATTTGCCTTTCCTACCCGATGCGTTTCCCCGTGGTTATAGCATACATTACTTATATAAAATAGCAAGAGATAATCAAAACGTGTATTCACAACATAAAGTCCATTCTTCCTCTTTTAACGTTTTAACATTAAATCTTTCCAAAATATACATACTAAATAAAACATTCTCAATACGGGACCACGATTATGAGTAAGTACAACAACTACCCAAAATATATTTACAACCCACATAATGTCTACAGAGCCTCTAAGAGTACGGAGAAGTGTACATGGACTTGCCGGCAACAAGGCCCCGGCTATACCTCAAAATAAACAACATATACAAAAGAAAGTCAACATGAACTACACACAGCCCTGAGAGGAAGTTGGGCTCACCAGAACTGCTGGAAGGAAGGAGGGGAAAGCACCATTATCAACGCTCGGTGCTACCTGCTACAGAATCACCTACATCCATATAAAAGATGTAGCGCCCCCGGCAAAAAGGACGTTAGTACCATTGAATAGTACTAGTATGTATGAACAAACCTACTCTAGATAGGATAAACACCAACATTCAAAGACACAAATAGAGACATCATACGACGATTCACCGAAGCAAGGGAAAACACAAACAAGCATTTCCACATCCCCCATCCCGTTTTGCCATCTTTTGGTTAATGTTCTTTTAAGTTCATCTTGTTATTATTATTACTGATTCACCGTGTCGTTGTCACACGGAGTCTGATCTCTGCCCAATTGGATAAGCCATCCTAGGTGAGGCCCGAATATCATCACATCTCATATCACCACCGTGGCATGTTCACACGGAGTCCGGTCACTGCCCGACCGGCTAGGCCATCTCAACTGAAACAGTGAGGCTATAATCATCATCATATCACAATTTCATGTCTCCATGTGTACGACATGGAGTCCGATCCCGGCCCGATCAGATAGGCCATCTCACCCTAGGACATTCTCCTGTCGATTCATGGGTATTTTAGGTCACTTTTATCATTTTCCGTCTTTTGATTCCCATCACCCATCATTTCATTCTTTGATTCATCTTTCATATCATTAGAATCTCTTAATTAATATTTCATGTCAATCTAATCCTTTAATTCATATTCTATAACAACCCAATCCATTGATTCATGTTTCATATCAATTCAACCTCTTGATTCGTATTTTCAAATCGTTACAATATCTTGATTTGGAATTTTCCTTGATTAGCCATATCTTGATTAGCCATACATACCTCGAGTCAGGAGTTTTCCTTAATTTCTATTAGAAATCACTGGACCCTCTAGCACCTTCAATCTAATTCACAATGTGACACATTTAAACTTAGAATTAGGAATCGTGAACATGTCTTGAATTCATTTGGGCATTTTATCAAAC
>MDKG01239549.1:0-11324 GCA_005239535.1 Nicotiana rustica | reverse complement strand
ACAATCAAACTCGTCTACCAAGGAAGAGTTGGATCAGAATTGTATCATGGACTAAACAAACGGCCTCTATAAATAATCAAAGTATTACTACTGAAAGGAGAGACGCACAAGTGCTAAAGTGAATCAAGTTCTGAAGCAAAAGTCCCATAGGTTTTGCAAGAAGAATTATTGTGCGATACAAAGGCTATAGTTCAACTAGAAGGAACAGTTTCATTGTTTGTATATTGAGTCTAGTTGATTGTAGTAGGAGTTTAATATTGTATCTTATCAGCTTTCATAGAAGCAATTGTAATAGGTACAAATTGATCAAGCTAGAGTTAGCTTGAAATCTGTAGAAATTAGCTAGAGGCTAGTTGATACAAAGAGGATTAGAGTTAGTCCTAGGATTACAAAAGAGTTTATTTTGTAAGTCTGTTTTGGCTCAGAGTTTAGTGAAGAATTTTGAGAAAATCCTACTGAGGAGTAGGTCGTGGTTTTTTCACCTTTTGATCCAGGTGTTTTCCACGTAAAAATCTCTGTGTTTTTACTTTACTGCTTTTATTATTCGGCAAACAGCAGTAGTTGGAACACCAAGAAGAACCAGGTTCTTCTTATTAGACAGCACTCGAAACTTGGGTACTGCACAATTAACTTATAAATTGTGTAGTATTGAAGTCTAAAACATCAGCGCGTCAGGACATCCCCGACTGTAAACCAGGTTCTATCTTTCTTGAATTGTATTTGCGCATATCTATTTACTGTTACCTTGCCGGCAATTTTTGTTTGTGTACATCCATTAGTTTTGGTTTCCTTGTCGGTAACCCGTAGTTTGATTTCTTTTGGTAGACAACATTTGCTTGTTTCTCTATCTTTTCTACTAGTTTTTTAATCTTAAAGTTTCACCTATCCCTTTTAATTCTTCGTTTGCATAGGGGTAGTTTATTAGACGTGGTAATTCACTGTTCTAGTGCATGTTCGCGTTATTGTTCTCGTAGTAGCGCCTTTGAGTTATTTTTAGCTCTAGGATTCCTAGCTTATATTCTTCGTTCCCGCTACTTGTTATTAGTTGTAGTGTTTACCTAATACCTTTTGCTTATAGTGGCGGTAGTGAACAATGTAAGAGTAAGGTCATGCCCTCGGGTAGGGCTGGGGGTGGGGTCCAGGAGTGGGAAGAGGGGTAAGAAAGCCTCTAGGCTGAGAGTTGGGTCTTGGAACATCGAGACGTTGACGGGGAAGTCTATAGAGTTAGGTTAGATTATTCAGAATATGAATATCAACATATCATGTGTTCAGGAGACTAGATGGAAGGGTACTAGAGCACGAGATGTAGACGGGTTTAAACTATGGTACTCAGGAAGCGCTGGGGGTAAGAATAGGGTAGGTATTTTAGTTGACAGGGACCTCACAGAGATCATGGTCGAGGTTAGAAGGGTAAACTATAGGTTGATGAGTATTAAGCTTGTAGTTGGTGGTTTTACTGCAAAAGTGAATAGTTCATACGCTCCACAGGTAGGGTTGGACCAGGAGGTCAAGAAGTAATTATGGGAGGATTTGGACGAGATGGATCCCGCACACAGAGAAGCTGTTCATTTGCGGAGATTTCAATGGTCATATTGAGGCTACTTCTAGGGGTTATGATGATGTGCATGGTGGGTTCGGCTTTGGGGATAGGAATGAAGGAGGTAATTCACTGTTGGATTTTGCTAGAGATTTTTATTTGGTTATAGCTAACTCGAGTTTTCCAAAGAGGGAGGAGCACCTGGTCACTTTCCAAAATTCAATGGGCAAGACTCAGATTGATTATCTTCTATGTAGGAAATGCGAAAAAAGGTCTGTGCACTGATTGCAAGGTCATCCCAAGTGAGCACCTCACAAACCTACATAGGCTCCTAGTTATGGACCTGGAGATCAAGAGGAGTAGGAGGAAGAGGGCGAGTGCACGCAATCTAAGATCAAGTGGGGTAGCTTGACCAAGGACAAAGCTCAGGAGTTAGGGAAGAAGTTGTTGGCTATGAGGGACTGGATGAGTAGGGGGACCCGTCTAGTATGTGGTTCACGACTGCGAATTGCATTAGGGTAGCTGCTAGAGAGGTCTTAGGGGTGAGAAAGGGCTCTCCTGGAGGTCATAAAGGGGACTGGTGGTGGAATAGAGAGGTCCAAGGCAAAGTGGAAGCTAAGAAAGCTGCTTATTTGAAGCTAGTGGAGAGTACAAACGAGGAGGAAAAAAGGACTTATCGGGAGTTTTACAGAAAGGCAAAGAAAGAGGCTAAGTTAGCAGTTACGACGGTAAACAATACGGCATTTTATCATTTGTATGAGGAGCTTGGGGAAAAAGGCGGGGAAAAAAAGTTGTACCGGTTGGCCAAAGTGAGGGAGAGGAAGGCCCGTGACTTGGACCATGTAGAGTGCATCAAGGACGAGGATGGCAAAGTATTGATGGACGAGGCACTTATTAGGAGAAGATGACAGGAAAACTTCCATACACTATTGAATGATGAGGGGGATAAACGCATTGTGCTGGGTTAGTTGGAGCACTCCGAGAGTCGGCGGGATTTTAGGTACTGTAGGCGGATTATGGTAGAGGAGGTGGAAAGGGCGATGCGTAAGATGTGCAGGGGCAGAGCGACGAGGCCAAAAAAAATCTCGGTAGAATTCTAGAAGAGCCCGGGGATGAGCAGGCTTGGAGTGGCTCACTGGGCTATTTAATGTTATTTTTAAGACGAAGAAGATTCCCGAAGAATGGAGGTGGAGTACGATGTTTCCGCTTTACAAGAACAAGGGTGATATAAAAAATTGAAACAATTATAGGGGTATCAAGTTGTTGAGTCACACTATGGAGGTCTAGGAGAGGGTGGTGGAGTCCAGGGTGAGGAGGCGCGTATCTATTGCCGAGAATCAGTGTGGATTCATCCCGGGGCGTTCGACTACGGAAGCGATTCATCTGGTAAGGAGATTAGTAGAGCAGTACAGGGAGAGGAACGAGGACTTGCATATGGTGTTTATTGACCTTGAGAAAGCGTACGATAAAGTCCCAAGAGAGGTTCTGTGGAGGTGTTTTGAGGCTAGCGGTGTTCCGGTAGCGTACATTAGGGTGATTAAGGATATGTATGATGATTTTAAGACTCAGATGAGGACTGTGGGTGGTGACTCGTAGCATTTTCCTATGATGATGGGGTTGCACCAGGGATAGACTTTTAGCCCGTTTTTATTTGCTTTGGCGATGGATGTACTATCGCGACACATCCAAAGGGGTGCCTTGGTGCATGCTATTTACCAATGATATAGTATTGATTGACGAGACGTGAAGCGGAGTTAACGCGAGGTTGGAGGTTTGGAGACACACCTTGGAGTCTAAAGGTTTCAAATTGAGTAGAACCAAAACAGAATACTTGGAGTGCCAATTTAGTGACGGGACCCATGAAGCAGACGTAGAGGTTAAGCTTGATGCTCAAGTTATCCCCAAGAGAGCGAGTTTTAAGTATCTCGTGTGTATTATCCAATGTAACAGGGAGATTGATGAAGATGTCGCACATCGTATCGGAGTGGGATGGATAAAATGGAGGCTCGCTTCCGGTGTTTTATGTGATAAAAATGTGCCGCCGAGACTTAAGGGTAAGTTTAATAAAGTGGTGGTTCGACGGACTATGTTGTATGGGACTGAGTGTTGGCCAGTAAAGAACTCCCACGTGCAGAATATGAAAGTATCAGAGATGAGAATGTTGAGAGGGATGTGTGGGTGTACCAGGAGAGATAAGATTAAGAATGAATTTATCCGGGATAGAGTGGGAGTAGCCTCCGTGGAAGACAAGATGCGGGAGTCGAAACTGAGATAGTTCGGACATGTTAAGAGAAGAAGCATTGATGCTCATGTTAGGAGGTGTGAGAGGGTGGCCATGACGAGTTTGAGAAGAGGTCGAGGTAGGCCTAAGAAGTACCCGAGAGAGGTGATTAGACAGGACATGGCGCCGCTTCAGCTCGCTAAGGACATGGCCCTTGATAGGAGGGTGTGGAGGTCGAGATTAAGGTAGAAGGTTAGTGGGTTGTTTTCATTTACTCATCGATAGTCTTAGTAGCACGCATGTCCCTTCATATTCTTATATTTTTATTGCGTTATGTGTTTTTTTTTCCTCAGGTATTGTATTCCCTGTTGATATTATTCGGTACTACTTATCCTTTATCTCTCCCTTTTTCTTTTCTCTTCTTTCTTTCTTCCTTTCTTGCTTTCACCTTTTTTCTTTTTACCCTTCCTGAGCCGAAGGTCTATTGGAAACAACCTCTCTACCTGCATCAAGTAGGGGTAAGGTCTGCGTACAGACTACCTTCCCCGGACCCTACCTATTTTGAACATACTAGGTTTGTTGTTGCTGTTATTGTACTCTTTCGTTTGTTTCATGCTTTACATTAATTTGATAACCTCTTAATCGATCCCTTATTAAATAAAATCAATGACTCTAAAAATATTAAAATGAACAATTATATGGATAGTTCACCGTTGGCTTGCCTAGCGGCGGCGTTGGGCGCTATCACGACCTATAGTAGGAATTGAGTCGTGACACAAGCACATGGTATAACTACAAACAATTAATTTTTCTATCACATAAAGAAAATATATTTTAGCATAAGAAAAATTACATAGAACAAACAATTAATTCAGCGGATCTCAGATCTAGGCAACTCTCATCTTCGCATAAAAAGCAAAGACGGATGAGTTAAATCTATCAACAAAAATCAAAATGGATTTTAAAAGAACAAAATAGCATCATAGATGCTTTCTCATTCATCAAAAATAGATACTAAATAAAAAACATATAAAAACAAGAGACTGAAAAAAGAGATGGAGAAGACGAACATAGTGATACACACATATAGCATCTTTATGAATCAGTCAGTTAATAAAGTGCCAGGACATCAAGAGTAACTTAGAAAGTTAATTGGAGTTAGTTATAACAGTTAGTCAAGTTATTAGCTGAGAATAGAGGTAATCAAAACTGAATTGTGTGAGCTTTCTATTCTCTATTAAAACAGTGTATTTTACATATTACAATCATGAATAAACAACTATAACAATATCTCTCTAAAACCCTCTCAATTCTCTCAATTTCATCTTCTTCTCCCATCACCATTGCTGAACTTCTCGAGCTTATGTATGCACATGCATGGGAACTGAATTAATAAGTTGCACCCTTTCTGCGTAAGACAAGTTTCTTATCCCCCATCCCCTAATTCTGCCAGTTATTTTTTGTACCCATTGCCGCACCCCGTTTTCTCGCAAAAGCGGGTTTTGACGTGTGACAACTCTTTTAAATGGGCGTTAAAAGAGAAGAGTCTCCGTCTAACAATTTTGAGGTGTGTTAGGGCACCTGCTATTTGCAAATAATCCTGTTTAACTATCCGTGTCATGAAAGATCATGTAAGGGCTCAAATTACCTCAAAGAGAAGGGGTTAAGCACTCTTCGAGGTCCACAATTGTGCGTCCCGGCCGAATTTTACGCTATGAGGGCATTATTTGAATTACAATTATCCTATGTGATCATATAAGTTAAAAGAAGGATAGGGAACCTAAATTTACGAGACAAACAAACTGCACTTCAGAAAAAGAGAGCGGACTATACACTATAAATAATTGATACATTCTTGGAAGATTACAAGATATGGCCAATAACGGGGTCCTATATTTTTTAGCCTAAAGGATCACTCTCTGCAACATAAATAATACTTCGCAACTCCTTTAAAGGTAAAGGTTGCATGTATTATTCAGCGGGGACATACTATCATCTCCCCCTACCCAATTACTATCTTAAAGTTGTTTACTTAAAGGCGTTCTAGTTTAATTCTAAACCGTGTCCTATGCGTGCTTTACTCGTCCCATACCGATGATCAAGGAGGCTTGGACCTACTACTTTGATAGTTCTACACCCCTTAGGATACTCAAAATGATAAAACTAGGCACACAATCAAAAAAATTAGGACTACACATAGTTAACAATTAAGGGCTCACATCAGCCTCCTCACAGACACGAATACACGCAAACAATTAGAAGATCAAGCTAACAATGTTCCAAATTGCTAAGTAAGCGGATGTAGATGGGCATAGTTGAAATTGAAGTATATTGAACGGTGTAAGACCTATATGCATGATTTCTATATGATTGAGCTATTCAAGAGAGTATATAGAATCTTACAAACTGTTGATTTAAATACATGGCGTATTAAGACCCCATAGGCATGATCTCTAGGCGACTTGCGACTGGGCAATGAGAACATGGAAAGCGCATAGTTATTCGCCTTTGATCCCATAGACATGATTTCTAAATGAGTAGTAGCATCTTATAGGCATTATATCTAGACAATAATATCCGGGCAGAAAAGTAATTGAGAATATATTTTTGTTATATTCATCCTTATAGGCATGTTATCTAGGCAACAGTATGAGCATCAATTTTAATTAGCCGCATTGAGCTCCTATAGGCATGGTATCTAGGTGTGACAATGACTAGTTAACAATTTTTGTTTTAATTCTTATAGGCATGCTTTCTAACATTGCAAGTCATTGTATTAGCCTTAATTCATGCTTTCTAGGTTAATAGACAAACAAATCAGTACATGGCGCAGATAAATAGCAAATAAATTAAGGTCTTATAAGCATGTTTTGTACTCTTCCAAGCAAACAGGTGTACATACAGAGACAAATAATAGCATATTGATTCACAAAGGCCTAAATTACATGAGCATACAAAGCATGAACACAAGCAAGAGAGAATGAAATTGCAAGAGTCTCATACTTACCAGTTTGCATTAACGAGCAAATAAGGTAGAAAACTAAATTCCAGCAACAACTTGCTTATCAGTAGAAAAGAGAGAGTAGAAGAAATCCCAAACTTCCTAGTGTGTCAGAGTTCCCAAGGGTCTCAGATAAACCCCGGATAGAGCTCACATTGGGAGTGGTCAAACAGTCAAATTTCGATAGCCTTGACATTCAGCTAGCCAAGAGCACGAGTTTTAGAATAGTGTAGAGTGAGTGAGAGTAAGAGAATAACAATAGTGAGGTCCGTTTATTTTGAGATTTAGGGGAAAGGTTTATATAGTAGTAAAATTTAAATGAACAAACAAGGAAAACAGCCAATTAAACATAATAAAGGAAAGAATAACATGCAAAATCAATATAGAATTGGATTAGGAGAAAAACCAGGCAAACCCTAGTTTGACAGGAATCAAAGATTGGCAGAAGATCTTGGTGAATCGAACCCATATAGCCTTACTATAAACGTATACAGACGAAATATCGTCTTGATCTATACGAATGAGGCTTGTTTCCCTTGATTCGGAGCCTGATACTTGACAAAATAGGCAAGTACTAAGTAATCGTGTAAGTAACAACGAGACAAAAAAAATTGGGCCTAGAGTTTGGGCTTATTTGGTCCGAATTTTGCACCTCTTGGTGGACTACAATAAAAATACACAAAAATTAAATAACATAAGTTATAATGATTAATAAAATAAAAAATGATATTATTGAAGTTAATGCTTTAAAAACAAATTTATAATTTCGAAAAATAGAGAAATGTTATTTTTACTCAAATAGCATAATAAAGACAATCGTCGGAAAATAGTGGCTATTATTGTAAATGATATAAAAATACAAATATAATTAAATAAAATCAAGCAACATATTATAAAATATGAATGTGGGTACAAATAATAAATTTGGATGTCTAAGCCACCCCAAAATAATTTGAAGGGGTAATAAATAAATATTTGACTAATTTAAATACAAGAAAATCAATTTTCATTCTTCAAAATTATAAAAAAATGATGATCAATTTTGTCCGAATGAATGCGGGTGAGGTATATATTTGGGGGAAAATGGGGGCCGAACCCTGGTTCCTGAGTTGCCTTCATATCCCCGGTATTACAGGAATCATGTCGTTTGTAATTCTGGATCCACGGTGAACGAAGTTGGTGGAGTTTTTACAAAAAGGGTTGTAAGTTTCGAAGAAGGAACTTCTCTAGGTAGGGTAGCGTTATAAATAGCGGAAAAATTCAGGTGGAGCTATGAATGCAAAATTGAATGTTATGGATGTACAAGACAAATGTTTGAGCGGTTACGCGATAGAAACGATCAATGATGGTTATCCATTACATTTGAGGTAATCAAAGGGTGTGAACGTTGTGAAGGGAAATCGAAGCGAGATTTGCTCTTGTTTGTAGAACGATTACCTACCGAGATAAAACTTAAAATCTGATGCACGCGAATATATGTATTTATTGCGGAAAATTAAACACGATGCAAATTCCATTTGGATCATGAGAGTTGTCTTTCGGACGATGAGGATGATATCTTAGACCATGACATCCTGGGCCACGAAGCGTATGATAAAGGATTCGTAGTCCATGAAATGGTGTCCTCTGATCATGAAGATGGTGCCTCAGGACTATGATGCCTTTGAATAATGATATACAGTTTCAAGAGATCCTTAGGCCATGGCATGATATATTCGGGCTATGTGGATGATGCCTTTAGACTACGACGCCTTCAGATAATGTGGTGATGTTTTGCCCCATGAAATGCACGATGCGTTGATATTGATTGATTGATAAAGGGAGCAGGTGATGCTTAGTCATATGGGAGAACGAGACAAGGTAGCTTTTAGCTTGTATGAGATGAGGGAAATGCTTAGCCCTATGTAGAGAAAGGCAACGTTTAGCTTTATGCAATGATGAGGGAAACAGTTAGACTCATGCGATGTAATTAGGGCAGTTCTTAGCCTATGCAGAGAAAGGCAACGTTTAGCCTCATGCAATAAAGGAGGCAGTGCTTAGCCTCATGCGAAGTATTGGAGACATTTTTTAATCTCATGCAAAGAAAGGCAACGTTTATCCTTATGTAGTTATTGAGGCAGTGATTAGCCTTATGCAATGTATTGGGGGAAGTACTTACCCTCATGCAAGGTCATGGGGACAATGCTTAGTCTCATGCAAAGAAAGACAACATTTAGCCTTATGCAATAATGAAGGTCGTACTTAAAATCATGCAAAGTAATGGAGACAGTTCTTAGTCTCATGCAAAGAAAGACAATGTTTAGCCTTATGCAAGAATTGAGGCAGTGCTTAGCCTCGTACAATCTAACGAGGGAAGTGTTTAGCCCTATGTAGAGGAAGTCAGTGCTTTTCCTTATGCAAGTGATAGAGGAAGTGCTTAGCCTCATGCAGTATAATGAGGGCAGCGCTTAGCCCTATACAATAATGGAGGCAGTGCTTAGCCTCATGCAATGTAATGACGGAAGTGTTTAGCCCTATGCAGAGGAAGGAAATTCTTAGCCTTATCCAAGTGATGGAGGCAATTCTTAGACTCATGCAGTATAATGTGGGCAGCGCCTTAGCCCTCTGCATACAAAAGCGACGATTAAATATGAGGAAGAAAAATGGTTCTTAGCTTGATGCGTTTGTGCTTGGTGACTTCTATCGCTGTGAAGATAGTGGTCTTGTTGTATATATTTGTGGATGCGCTTGTTATGTACATTATGCCTGCATCCAAAGAAAAATCATGAGTTTAGGGGTAGGTCTGTTCGTGCTCTCGATTCCTCATTTTACCTTCGCTCCTGTCTTGACGCCTTGTTTGATTCACCATGGGTAACATCTGGCTATTACAGAAATGAAGTTTTGAAAATATGTATTTGCCGCAAGTCATTTATGGACAATGCGAGTGTTTTAAAAATAATGCAGAAACTAAATAGTTTTGTCGAATCATAGGTTGTGACATGCTTTGAGACATTGCGGCCTTCTTAACTCGAAACTTTGAGGACCCCCTCAAAAGTTTTCCGCAGTTTAATGTATTCTTCCGCCGATACTCTTCTTGGCGATTCTTGACGTAATAAGATTAATGAAAACTCGAAATCCTGTCCCGAATTATAACTAGAGGGGAATGAAGAATTCAATATGATGTGTCCGAACCCACATGGTTGCCTACATATCCCCTCTTAAATAAGGTCAAGCTTTGTTTTGGTCATATCTCCCCGTCCATCTCTGCAAGTATGAGTACTCCTCCTGTTAGTACTCGGTGAACCATGTAAGGACCTTACCAGTTAAGTGGGAATTTCCTGTTTGCTTCATCCTGATGCGGGGAGATCCGCTTTAACACCAATTGCCCCGATATGAATTGCCTTGGTCTAACCTTCTTGTTGAAAGCCCTCGTCATTCTGTTCTGGTAGAGTTGACTGTGATACATCGCGTTCATCCTTTTACCATCAATGACAGCCAATTGATCATACTGGCTCTTTCCATTCCCCGTCGTAGTTATGACAACTTTAGTACCTTAGACCAGTAAATAGGGAGTTGCCCCAGTTGACGTGCGGACCGTGGTACGGTATCCAAAAAGAGAAAATTGTAACTTCTAGTGCCATTACTTGTAATTATCCACCATCTTCCTTATTATCTTCTTGATGTTCTTTTTGGCGACGTTTACGGCTCCAATCATTTGTGGCCTTTATGCTGTAGAATTTTTGTGCTTGATTTTGAATGTTTCACACAAGACTTCCATCATATCACTATTGAGATTGGCATCATTATCAGTAATGACTGATTCAGGTACTCTGAATCGACAAACAGTACAATCCTGGACAAAATTGGTTACACCCTTCTAAGTCACAGCATTATAGGAAGCGGATTCGACCCATTTTGTGAAGTAATTTATGGCTACCAAGATGAAATTGTGTCTGTTGGAAGCGGCGGGTTTAGTCTTCCTGATAACATCCATGCCCCTGGTGGAGAAAGACTAGGGTGAACTTGTTGCATTGATTTCATTGGGTGGTACCCGTATCATATCAACATGTACCTAACATTGGTGGCACTTCTGTACATATTTGATGCAGTCTGTCTCTATAGTCATCCAAAAATACCCTACCCTTAATATCTTCTTGGCTAGAATAAGCACATTCATGTGAGGTTCACAGGTTCTGGGATGTATCTCTTCAAGTAACCTAGATTCCTCATTAGCATCAAAACATTATAACAGACCCAGGTCAAGAATCCTTCTATACAGTATTTCTCCGCTCTGGAAGAAGTGGTTGGCCAATTTCCAAAGCGTGCGCTTCTAGGTGTGCGTAGAATTTTCAGGGTATTCTCCCTTTTCCAAATACTCCTTGATATCGTGAAATCATGGGTTGCCGTCTAACTATTCTTCAACATGAGCAGAGTAAACTGGCTGGTACGGATTTCTATTGGGAGGGATCAATATAGTTCTTGTCCGGATGTTGTATCATGGAAGACAAGGTAGCCAATGCGTCTGCGATCCGATCCAAGATGAGTAACCGAGTTCTTCTTCCTATGGTTGGCACGAGAATCCCTCT
>ML546726.1:15897-29059 GCA_005239535.1 Nicotiana rustica | reverse complement strand
TGTTGATGGCCTTCGTGAGTTAATATTGCAGGAGGCCCACAGTTCCACGTATTCCATTCATCCAGGCGCCGCGAAGATGTACCAGGCCCACAGTTCCACGTATAACTTGCACTTCCTTGTGTTGTGCAGACCCTGCTACCGGACCCCGTGGAGCGTTCTGAGGGAGATACCTTCAGTCCACGTCAGAGTTTCGAGGTATACACTGGCGTTCGTGGATCTCGAGGCTTCTCTCCTTTATCGTTTCATTGTCTTTCTTATTATTTCCAAGACAGTGTAGTATTTTCATTCCAGACTTGTATTTAGTATTCCAGTAGTTAGTCTGTTAGATTGTGACACCCCGGTTTTGGGATTGTTCGTTGTAGATGTCTTATCATTTCATTTTGAGTTTCTCAAAGATATTATTATTATTTCTCTGCTGTGAAACAATTGAAGGGATTTGGAAGACTCAGTAAAGTTTTAAGAGTTACTAGTGTGGGAAGTTTTACGTTATTTCAGGATTGTCGTGTATTTATTCTCCGCATTTTTAAAAGTTTCGTTATTTTTATTAAGCATTGCTTACAGGATTTTGGTTGGAATTTGTTGAAAGTGACGAACCATCGTTTCGTTCAGTATTAAATGATTTTAAATTACTATTTCAAGTTATACGTTGGCTGGCCTAGCGGGTTCAACGTTAGGCGCAGTCACGGCCCAAAATGTGGGAATTTGGGTCGTGACAGGTAAAGAGAGAAATTTTGACCAACCTTGAAAGACAAAAAGATCCTTTATCTTACAATTTAGGGTTTCCATGACGTCAAGATCAACAATTCTGTCGTAACCAATGGGCTTGTCTTTTAGGGTAATGAAAAAATTCCTATATGGGGTATCCCAGAAATTGAGCTTGAGGGGTGGAGAAGGTGGAGAATGATCCAGTTCGAGGAAGAAGTGTGGTGGCAAAAATGTGGGCTAACATACGAGTTTCAAAAATAATATCACTGGGACATAACTGGTTAGGAAGAGAATCATAGGGGCACTCAACAATACAATGTTTTGCTTGATGTTTCTTTCAAAATAGTTAGGCCAAGTGTTTTTGATAAGCATTGGAAAACCAAAGCACTTACACAAGTAAGTCAAACGTAGCACAATCAAGAACAATGCGCTTACCCAGAACTAAGGATTCTAACCTATCAGGCTTACTAGAGCAATGATTTGCATAAAATATTCTCACTAAAGGTTCAGATAATCTAGGAGGGAGTAAAGAGAGAAATTTTGAACAACCTTGAAAGACAAAAAAATCCTTTACCTTACAATTGAGGGTTTCCATGACGTCAAGATCAACCATTCTAGCATGAGCAATGGGTCTTGTCTTTTAGGGTAATGAAAGTTCCCTATTTGGGGTATCCCAAAAATCCCTGTCTGACTCTAGGGTGCTTGAGAGGTCTATTCTGGATTTCTTAGGAGTAAAGGATTCCGCAGGATCTTCCATGGGCCTTTTTCCTGGGCCTTTTTCTCCAAAGTGAGGGTGGCCTGAAAGTTCTGCCTGTGAAGAGGCAAAACCTTCGGAGTTGTCAGATCCTATGAGTACGGGTTCTGGAGGCTGAGAAGAGGGTTTTCCTCTGGACCTAGTGCTCTTTCTAGTGGAGGCAGAAGGGGTTTTGGAATGTTTAGCCATAGGAGAAGCTTATTTGGAAGAGGTTTGAAGGTATTCTTAATGAGGGTTTCTGAATGAGGGAGACAATAAAGTGAGAGAAAAGGGGTTTAGATATTAAGAAGGAAATTTTGATGGTTGAGTATGTGAAAGGAAAGGATGTCAGTGAAGAGTCATGAATATTAGTTTTCCTTTATTGAAAGTTCTGGTTGATGTGAAAAGTGAGGGAAAACGGAGGTGGTAGATAAATAAGTACATACAAACAAAATTTGAACATTAGTCAAGCAAGAATTTAAAAAAACAAATAGGTCCTAATTTTTGTGATTAAGAGAAATAATGCCAAGTAGATCTCTTAAAAGACAAAATCTATCTTCTAGAATAGGCTTGGTAAAAATATCAGCTAATTGATCAGAAGCGCTAACGAACGACAATTCTATATCTCCTTTGAGAACATGATCTCTAATAAAATAATGCATGATATCTATTTGCTTAGCCCTAGAGTGATGCACATGATTCTTTGAAAGACATATAGCACTAAAGTCATCACAAAATATTTGAATAATTTTAAAAGATAATTCATAGTCACCAAATTGATGAGACATCCATAGTAATTGTGCACAACATTATTTGATGGAAATGTATTCAGCCTCCATAGTGGATAATGCAACATATCCTTGTTTTTTACTATTCCATGATATCAAGGATTTTCCCAGCAATTGACATGTATTACTAGTGTTTTTTCTGTCTTCCTTATTACCTACAAGATCAGGATCTGAAAAACCTTCTAATTTTAAATTATTAGAGCGGGGATAACATAGTCCATGAGAAATAGTTCCAATGAGATAACTAATAATTCTCTTTACTCCAGTCAGATGAGACTCCTTAGGAGCTGACTGAAACCTGGCACATTTACAAACATTGAACATAATATCTGATCGACTAGCTGTTAGGTAGAGTAAAGAACCAATCATTCCATGATATTCTGTTTCATCAACGAGATTCCTCTTTTCATCATTATCAAGATTTGTTGCAGGGCTCATTGGTGTGCCAATAGCTTTAGAATTTCTCATGCCAAATTTCTGAATTAGCTCCTTTGTATATTTCGTATGGCATATAAAGGTTCCTTCTTCATATTATTGAATTTGAAGCCCAAGGAAAAAAATGAGCTCTCCCATCATACTCATTTCAAATTCACTTTGCATAAGTGTTGCAAATTCCTTGCACAACAGAGGGTTAGCACTACCAAAAATAATATCATCAACATAAACTTGAATAATAAGGTTACCTTCAGATGATCTTTTGATGAATAATGTAGTGTCTACTTTATCTCTTATAAACACGTGATCAAGTAGAAATGAACTGAGCCTTTCGTAATATGCTTGTGGAGCTTGTTTATGTCCATACAGTGCCTTGGTCAACTTATACACATGATAAGAAACCATTGAGTCTTTAAATACAAGAGGTTATTTTAAATATACTTCCACCTCAATGAAACCATTTAAGAAATCCCTTTTGACATACATATGGAAAAGTCTGAATTTCTTGAAGGATGCGTATGCAAGAAGAATTCGTATTGACTCTAATCAAGCTACTGGCGAAAATGTTTCATCATAGTCGACTCCCTTTTATTGTGAGTATCCTTGAGCTAATAATCTGGCTTTGTTTCTTATGACCTTTACATCCTCATTGAGCGTATTTCTGAAAACCCGTTTGGTTCCAATTACAGTAGTGTCTTCTTGCTTAGGCATTAATTTCCACAGTTGGTTTTATCAAATTGATCCAATTCTTCCTGCATGTCCTGTACCTAGATTGAATCGTTAAGAGCCTCATCTATCTTATTTGGTTAAATTTGGGAGATCACAGCTAAATTAGCCTTCTTTTTGTGAGCTCCTCTGGTCTTCATGCCTTCACTTGGATCTCCTATGATAAACTTCTGAGGGTATTCTGGTTCACGCCTCCTTTCATTTTGATGGGTTATGCTTGTAGAAGTATTCTGGTTGATTGTTGCTAATCTCATTAGTTTACTCTGTGATGTTGTCAACCTTGTTAGTCGACTCTTCAGGATTGCTTGACTGAGTTGTTTCTTGAATTTGATCTTCATCACTTGCAATGATTCCTTTCTCGTCCGAAGTGTTATTTTCATCAAATACTACATGTAGTGATTCTTCTACAGATAAAGTGTGTATATTATAAACTCTAAATGATCTATTATTTATAGAATAACCTAGAAAAATACCTTCATCACTTCTTAGATCAAAGTTTCCAAGATTTTCCTTACAATTATTGTGGATAAAACATTTGCTTCCGAAGTGTGGAAGTAGCTTATGTTGGGTCGTTTACCTTTCACAGTTTGTATGTAGTTTTGTTCAAGATGGGCCTTATGAGACATCTGTTGAGAATATGGCAGGTTGTGCTTACTGCTTCTGCCTAGAACTGGTTCGGAAATGAATAATCTAGTATCATAGTTCTATACATATCTTGTAGAGTTCTGTTTTTCCGTTCCACTACTCCATTCTGTTGAGGTGATCTTGGGGCTGAGAAGTTCTGGTTGTATCCTTGATCATTGCACAACCCTTCAAATGCTCTGCTTTCAAATTCTCCTCAATGATCACTTTGAATGCCTGTAATAAGATATCCCTTTTCTCGTTCAATTCTTTTACAGAAGATCCCAAAAAATTTCAAAGCTTCATATTTGTGAGATAGAAAAATAACCCATGTAAAACGTAAGTAGTCATCAACAATAACAAATGCATATCATTTTCCTCCTATGCTAGCAGTTCTAGTAGGTCCAAACAAGTGCATATGAAGCAGTTGTAAAGGCTTAGATGTGGACACAATATCTTTGATTTTGAAAGAGTTCCTGGTCTGTTTACCAATCTGATATGCATCACACACATGACTTCTAGAGAAATTGAATTTGGGAAGACCAATAACTAAATCATGCTTGGATAGTTTATCTATAAGATGCATGCTTGCATGACCAAGCTTTTTATGCCATAACCATGGCATCAGATATGGATGTTAAGCAGATATGACCGTCTATATTTTCAAAATCATCAAGAATGTAGACATTTCCATACCTTTTTCCTAGAAGGATTATTTTACATGACTCGTCTTCGATAGTGAACCTGTTTTCTTGAATTTCACTTCATATCCGGAATCACATAGTTGACTTATACTTAGCAGATTGTAGTTGAGTCCATCTACAAGATAGACTTCATTGATATCACATTTTTTATTGAATGAGACTGTGTCATCGCCAACTATCTTTCCCTTTGAGTCATCACCAAATTTAACACTTCCGTCATTTATTTTAGTAACGTCTTTGAATAGGTTTTTGTCACCTGTCATATGACTAGAACACGCACTATCTAGGTACCATTTTTCTTTGTGGCTCTTTTTATAGTGTTCCTACAAAATGTAACAATTACTTTCTCTTAGGTACTCAAGTTTGTTTGGGTCCTTGTTGGTTAGTATTACTAAGATTAGGTTGTCTTTGGGTTTCCAAATCCATCCTGGAACATTTGATTTTCGAATACGACAAAAGGAATATTTATGCCCACTTTTATTACAATAGTGACATCAGAGGGTGATCCATTTTTGGATCGTCCACTAGTGCTTGTGGACTTTGTTCTAGTTGGTTCTTTTTCAATTGACTTATAAGTCGCCTGGTTGGACTTAACAGAACTATAATTGGTAGATTTTTGCATTCCATTGAGTTGCATTGGCAATTCCTGAAATTCTTCTTGAAGTACTTCTTTTTCAATTTCACATACTTCAAGCTTGAGTTTCCAGTCTTTCTTTCCCCTATTGAGTCTCTTTAGTTCATTCATTAACTTTTGAGACTCTTTTAGAGTAAGATCAAGAATATCCTGCAATTCATTGCATCTTTCACGGTTATAGGGTCTTACCTCGCTTGTTTCACCTCGTGCCATGAAACAGTTTTCATTTTCATCTTTGTATTCGTCATCTGAAACATCCTCATCTGTCTAGCAGCCTGACAATTTGTTTATGTCATTTTCCAAGATTGTCATGAAACAGTGATTTGCTATCTCTTCTGGTTCTGAAACATCTTCATCACTCCAGCTTTTGAAAGATTTTTTCATGTTAAATCCTCAAGTAACTTTTCTTTTTAAATCTGGGCATTCAGCTTGTACATGTCTGTATCTTCCACACTCATATAAGTTTCCATCATACTTGTCTTTCTCATTCTATTGCCTGGTTCGCCTCGATGATATCCTTCCTCTTCTTGTATTCATGTATATTCTCGTTAGACCATCCATGTTCCTTGATACCATGGAAATCTCTTCCTCGAGGGCTTCAGGATCATCGTCAATGTCCTTGTCTATTCTGTCAGTTATAGCCTTGAATGCAACTGTTTTCTTCATTTCTTCATGGCTTGTTTTCATGAGATGGATCTTTTCAAATGCTATGAGATCTCCTCGAAGTTCATCATAAGATTGTTTATATCTTGTGATTCAAGTGAAACTACTTTTGTTTTTCAGGTGGTAGGGAGACCTCTCAAAATTTTCCGAACTTGATCACCACTTGTATATGGTTTACCAAATGCTTTTAGATCACTAATGATTTTGTTGAACCTTGCAAACATTTCTTCAATGGATTCTCCTTCTTTCGTCGGAAAGAGTTTATAATCATGAATGAGTTTCTTTCACCTTGCTGGTTCCTTCGTAAGTAACTTCTAGTTTATCCCACATTTCTTTAGTTGTATCACAACTAGATATTTTTTCATATTTGCTCCACTTATAGAATTATAGAGTATATTCCTGGATTTAGTATTGACTTGAACAACTGACATCTGCTCATCTGTATATTCGTCTATGTCTTTTGGATCAGCAGGGGGTTGTGTTGCTATAGGTAGTGGATAGTTTCCTTTCTTAATTACTCACCAAACTTTGACATCGTATGACTTTGCCTATATTTCCATACGCACTTTCCAGTGAGAAAAATATTGTCCATTGAAATATTATGGTCTGACTTGTGATGTTCCTTCTTGAAAAAGTACTCCGACAATTCCTTTGTTTACCATGATCTTTTCTCACATGCTGTTAAGCAAAGAAGTGTGAGACTAGCTCTGATACAAATTGAAAGTACAAGAGGAGGGGTGAATTGCTTATTTTAAATATAAGTTATTAGTACTTGCCTAGTTTACCAATTAGTCGACTAGAAATAAGAGCGATATAAGTAAGTGCAAAATTAAAGTCTAGAATTGAAGAATAGGAATTAAAGACTCCGGAGTTTTTATACTAGTTCGGATTCCGTGTGAATCCTAGTCCAGTCTCATTGGGCTGCAAGGTTGTTCTCTTTCAGCGATCGTAGTTTCTTGAGTACAAAGGAAGTGGTGTAGTTTTACACCAACTGCTTAGTTTCTATGTCTCTCATCGTTTCTTGATACAATGCCTCATAGGTGGTTTTCTCTCTTTCTTCTCTCACTTGTTACAAAGCAGATCTAATAGAACTACAATGTTTGTTTGGAGTAGAACAAAGAGAGGGTAGATGATTTGATCAATGTATATTTCTTCAAGTCTAGAGCAATCGTATATATACTTTCCAGGAGGCCATAGAATCTAGAGAGATTGCAAACCCAAGAGATTTGATCCTTGAAAGGAATCACAAATTGATTATTTCCAAGAATAAGGTTAATTCATGTCATTCTTCCTTGATGAGTGGACCTTGAAAGCTTTCCATCTCTAAGTCTTGATATCCGCCGAATTTGCTTATTCGTGGTGGTTGTCTTTCCCTTAAATCTGGGACCTTCCAGAAATAACTTTTGATTGATTATCTTTGCCAAAACTTCAGTACTTCTTTCCTTTTTAACTCTGATTTTTTCTCCTTGATGGCTTCAATTAATCTCTTATTGATGGCTTCAGTCAATCTCAGAACTTCAGTCTTTATATCCTCGTTATTGTATGATCTTCCTTTTTCACTTTGATTCTAATTGATTTCCTTGAATCCCTACACCAAAAGCAATTATTAATTATATTATTTTTCATCATTAAAACTAAAATCTAATAGAGGCCAGCCAATTAGAGGTCGTCCTAGAGACCTAATTCAGAGTGGTGGGGCCCAGCCCCAATGTTATGCTTTCCTAGTTAAGCCTGAGGCAGAGCCATCTAACATTGTTATCACATGTATTATTCCAGTTTTCCATAGAGAAACTTCAGTTCTATTTGATTCGGGCTCTACTTATTCATATTTGTCATCCTATTTTGCTTCATATCTGGTTGTGCCTCGTGATTCTTTGAGTGCTCCTGTGTATGTATCCACGCCTGTGCGAGATTCTATTGTTTTAGATTGTGTTTATCGCTCGTGTGTGATTACTATTGTGAGTCTTGAGGCTACGTAGATCTTCTACTTCTTGATATGGTAGTTTTTTATGTCATCTTGGGTATGGATTGTTTGTCACTTTATCATGCTATATTGAACTGTCACACCAAGACGGTGACCTTAGCCATACCGGGGTTACCTCGGTTAGAGTGGAGAGGGACTCCTGTCCATTCTACCTGCAGGGTTATTTCCAATATGAAGGCTCGTCATATGGTCGAAGAGGGATGTCTAGCATATTTGTCCTATGTTCACGGTTCGAGTGCGGAGGTTCCTTCCATGGATTTAGTACTTGTTGTGCGTGGGTTTCCAGAGGTGTTTTCTGTAGACCGGTCGGGGATGCCGCTCGATAGATATATTGACTATTGTATTGATTTGGCTCCGGGCACTCAGCCTATTTCTATTCCACCATACCGTATGACCCCACCTGAGTTGAAGGAGTTGAAGGAGAAGTTTCAAAATTTGATTGATAAGGTATTCATTAGACCTAATGTCTCGCCCTAGGGTGTGCCCGTATAGTTCGTGAAGAAGAAAGATGGGTCGATGAGAATGTGTATAGACTATCGACAGTTGAACAAAGTCATTATCAATAACAAGTATCTGTTGCCATGGATTTATGACTTATTTGATTAGCTTCGGGGTGCCAAGGTGTTTTCAAATATTGATTTGAGGTCTAGCTACCATCATTTGATGATTAGGGCATCGGATGTCCCTAAGACGGCTTTTCGGACTCGATATGGGCATTATGAGTTCCTAGTGAAGTCATTTGAGTTGACAAATGCCCCAGCAACATTTTTGGTTTTGATGAACCGGGTGTTCAATCCATATATAGATTCATTTGTGATTGTATTCGTTGATGATGTCTTCATCTATTCTCGCAGTCGAGAGGAGCATGAGAAGCCTCTTCGGATTATACTTCAGACTCTGAGAGATAGTCAGTTATATGCCAAGTTTTCAAAGTGTGAGTTTTGGTTAGACTTGGTTACCTTTTTGGGGTATGTTGTATCGGTAGAGGGCATAAAGGTATATCATAAGAAGATTGAGGCAGTCCAGAACTAGGCTAGACCTACTTCAACTATGGATATCCAGAGTTTCCCAGGATTGGCGGGTTATTATCGCTGGTTCGTGGGGGGGGGGGGTTCATCCATAGCATCCCCACTGACTAGATTCGCCCAGAAGGGTGCCTCATTTAGA
Source organism: Nicotiana rustica (assembly GCA_005239535.1). Taxonomy (NCBI): domain Eukaryota; kingdom Viridiplantae; phylum Streptophyta; class Magnoliopsida; order Solanales; family Solanaceae; genus Nicotiana; species Nicotiana rustica. Next base: position 19,899 of record ML546726.1, on the reverse strand, counting down.
TAGTCGGATGAGTCTGAGTTACGCTTTCAGAAGCTCAAGACTGCTTTGTTTACGACTCAAGTGTTGGTGTTACCCAGAAGTTTAGGATCTTGCACGGTGTATTGTGATGCATCTCGTATTGGGTTTGGTGTAGTATTGATGTAGGATGGTTGGATGATTACATACGCGTTGGGGCAGTTGAAGGTTCATGAGAAGAATTACCATGTTCATGACTTAGAGTTGGTAGACATTGTTCATGAGATGAAGATTTTGAGGCACTATCTTTATTGTATGTCGTGTGAAGTGTTCACGAATCATCGGAGTCTACAGTATCTGTTCAAGCATAAGGATCTTAACTTGAGGAAAAAGAGGTGGTTGGAGCTATTTAAATACTATGATATCACCATTTTGTATCATCACTGGAAGGACAATGTGGTAACCAATGCCTTGAGTAGAAAGGCTGTGAGTATGGGTAGCCTTTCAGATATTCCAATTGGTGAGAGGTTTCTTGCAGCAGATGTTCAGGCTTTGGACAATCCGTTCGTGAGGTTAGATGTTTCGGAGCCTAGTCCTATCCTAGCTTGCATAGTCTCTCGGTCTTCCTCGTATGAGTGCATTAGAGAGTGTCAGTATGATGATGACCATTTGCTTGTCCTTAAGGACATAGTGCGGCACGGTGGTGCCAAGCAAGTTACTATGGGAGATGATGGGGTTTTGTGACGTATTTGTGTGACTAATGTGGACGGGCTTCGTGATTTGATTCTTGAGGAGTCCCACATTTCTGGGTATTCTATTCATCCGGGTGCCACTAAGATGTATCAAGACTTGTGGTAGCATTATTGATGGAGGAGGATGACGAAGGATATAGTTTCATATGTAGCTCGGTGTCTAAATTCTTAGCAAGTAAAGTGCGAGCATTAGAGGCCTAGTGGTTTGTTTCAGAGGCTCGAGATTCCTGAGTGGAAGTAGGAGCATATCACTATGGGTTTTGTTATTGGACTCCCACGGACTCAGAATATGTTCGACGTGGTATGGGTCATTGTAGACGGGTTGGACAAGTCGGCACATTTCATTCCAGTAGCAGTTTCCTATTCTTCGGAGCGGTTAGTTGAGATCTACATCTGCGAGATCGTCCGTCTTCACGGTGTGCCCGTGTCTATCATTTTTTATCGAGGTACACATTTCACCTCGCCTTTCTGGAGGGTCGTGCATTTCACCCCCAGACAGACGGACAATCCAAGCACACTATTCAGATATTGGATTATAGATTTTGGGGGTTCTTGGGATCAGTTCTTACCGCTTGCAGAGTTAGCCTACAACAACAACTACCAGTTGAGAATTCATATGGCCGGGAGAGGCTAGGTTGTTGAGTACCGACTTGGTTCAAGTTGCCTTGGATAAGGTCAAGGTTATTCAGGATCGACTTCGCACCGCTCCGTCTAGGAAGACGAGTTATGTCGACCGTAGTGTTCGCGATGTTGCATTCATGGTTGGAAAGTGGATATTGCTTCGGGTTTCATTCATAAAGCGTATGATGAGGTTCGAAAAGAAGAGCACGTTGATCCCTAGGTATATCAGACCCTTTGAGATTCTTGAGAGAGTTGGTGAGGTGGCCTATAGAGTAGCCTTGCCCCTAGTTTTGCAGCAGTCCATCCGGTGTTCCATGTGTCCATGCCCTAGAAGCATCCCGGTGATTCGTCCCATGTGTTGGAATTCAGCTCAGTCCAGTTGTACAAGGATTTGACTTATTAGGAGGAGTTGGTGGCTATTCCAGCCCGGCAGGTACGAAAATTGAGGTCTAAGAGTTATCCTTCAGTTCGAGTGCAGTGGAGAGGTCAACCGATCGAGGCAGCCATGTGGGAGTCCGAGTCGGACATGCGGAGTAGATATCCACACCTTTTCACCAGTCCATGTACCTTTCTATGTCTGTTCAAGGACAAATGTTTGTTTTAGAGGTGGAGAATGTGATGACCCGAAAGGTCAATTTCATTTTTTCCCTTCATTTTTGTGTTACAAGACCTCGAATAGATCCGTTTAGCCTTCCTCAATTTTCGTGCACAGTCTATATCCTTTTTCCGGAAAGCTTTTATGAGAAAATTGATGAAATGTGAAATCGTGCCTCACAACTCATTTGAGTTGACTATAGTCAATGTTTTGTGTAAACGGACCTGGATCAGTATTTTGGCGGTCCCGATTGATCCGTGTCATGATTTGGGACTTGGGCGTATTCTCACGATGTCACGACCCAAATTGGAGGATCATGACTAGTACCCAGCCATACATGCCGAGCACCAACGTACATTTTATCCAACCTTCTTATTATCTTTAAGGGCCGACGAGATCAATATAAATGGTAGATATGGATTATGAACACCAAACAATGAAAGATAATGAAATGAACATGCGTAACATGGGATAACAAGACTACCAAGAAACTACATATAATTTAGGAGCTACCACACTTCCATGAAAGACTATACAACAAAAATCATCCGACAAGTTATACCAAACTATACATAAGTCGACACCTGTCTATGAGCCTCTAAATGAGCATAGGTAATGCAACATAGCCGGAAAAGGGCCCCGACATACCCATAATATCTATATCTCAAAATGCATACCAAGACCACAGCAAGTCCAGAGAAGGGATCTCGCCTAAAACCGATGAACTGGAAAGCCTACTGTGGTGGGGGAACTGCGTCTACCTGTCTATCAGGACCTGCAGCACGACATGCAACGTCCACAAATAAAAAGGACGCCAGTACAAATAAAGTACTAAGTATGTAAGGTAGGAAAGCATAAGTAAGAACAATAATGTAAATGGGGAGAGAGAATATACAACCTGTAACATCTGGGTACCTCTGAGGGCTACTGACATGAAATGCATGATACACACATATATATACATAAACCTTTAAAACATTCGCCTCTATGGGCATCATCATCATCATATCGTACCCGGTCGTAATAGGCTCGATAAAATGTACCCTGCCACATGGAGCTAGGTAAACCCAACTGATTAGTGGTTGCACAATAGGTGTCATACCCGGTCGACTATAGCGCGGCTCGGTAGAGTAAAGTAGATACATATATATATATAATGCATGTAGGACTCATTGGAGTCATATTCTGAACCTTTCAGAGTGACGTAAGGTCGATATTCTCCGTACACGTTATTAGGATTAACTCTTAGTCAAGAGTCTTATAAGAATCAGGAAGTACAAACAACATTGATAACATAAGAATAAGAGAAGCAACCTCAACATCAATTGTTTCATAAGAAGGGAAACAATGTAAGTACTGCTACCTTCTAAGAGTAGAGTATCTTTGGAAGCTCGTTCATTGCATTATGTACAATCGGAGTCGTGAAAAAGAAGGAAATGGATAGCCTCACATACCTTGTATATACTGTCCCAATCTCAAGCTATGCAATTGTCACAACTCCTTAGTCTTCAATAAGAGAAACGACATTATCGTTATCCTTTAAGTGTCATAACTATTATGTATCGACCACAACCTATTTTACGATGAAACGGACAGCACCTCCCCGATATGTATGACTTCACACAAGTCAAAACAATAACCAAACATCCCAAACAACATCAATAATAATCATATTGAGCCTCCAAAAACAGTCCACACACAACCTAATCACTTCATACATAAGACGACCACTGTAGTCGTGTCAAACGACCCGGAAATGTTACGAAGAACGACCAGCCCACAACCATACATCTATATGGTGTTTCTCCACACCCTTCCTCCTCCAAAACTCCACAAAACAGTAGTACAACACTCAGCTCAACAGCAACACAAAACAGTCCACAAAACAGTCCGCTACAAGTGAATAACTCGAACTCACAACTTCCGATCACCGTCCCGTGAGTTCTTACAAGTATACAATGAATTACCATGAATTTACAGCAGGAAAAATGGTTGAAATAGATCAAGAAACTTATCCAACTGCGACAACTCTTATCGACTTTTGTTTCATAACTCGTTTGACTTCAAGACTATTATACG
>ML546726.1:0-14953 GCA_005239535.1 Nicotiana rustica | reverse complement strand
CCCCCCCCCCCCCCCTAGAAATATTCGTCCTCGAATTTAGGGGTTTATAGGGAGCCTAACTCATCATGGATTCCAACGGAAATTTCCTGCCGAGTTTTCCCCTTTAAAATGGATACTAGACAAACTTGCATTATTTAAACCAACGTATTGCCTTTCAAGGCTACACAAAGCATTATTGATATGTACATTATCTGCATATCACCATTGTGTATTAAGTAAGAGTGCTCTCAAGCTATTGCTTACCTCATATAGCTGTTTCACATTCTAATGCATTGTGCGTCCCCTCGGCATCCTTGTTATCTTGAATATGGAAAAAGTAAGGGTATTTAGACTTCATCTGCTCTTTTGCTTCCCATGTAATTTCTTCCCTGTTCTTGTTCCTCCACAATACTTTGACGGAAGCTACATCCTTTGTTCTCAGCTTGCGAACTTGTTGATCTAATATAGCTACTGTCACTTCTTCATATGATAGATCCTCTGTAACTTGTACATATTTGGTAGGGACGACCCTAGAAGGATCTCCAATACATTTCCTCAACATAGATACATGGAATACCGGGTGGACATATTCCAATTCGGATGACAATTCTAACTCATAAGCAACCTGTCCAATTCGTCGAAGAATTTTGTACGGACCGATATACTGCGGACTCAGCTTACCCTTCTTCCTAAAACGCATAACACCCTTCATCAGCAAGATCCTCAGAAAAACCCAATCACCAACCTGAAACTCCAGATCACGACGTCGGACATCAGAATAAGACTTTTGCCTGCTTTGTGTCGTCCGCAACCGCTCTTGTATCAGTTTCACCTTCTCAATGGCTTGGTGAATCAAATCTGGCCCATATAGTTCTGTTTCACCGACTTCGAACCATCCAAGTGGTGATCTACATCTCCTACTGCATAGTGCCTCGTACGGGGCCATTTTAATACTGGAATGATAGCTATTATTGTAGGCAAATTCTATGAGTGGAAGATGGTCGCCCCAATTCCCCTTGAAATCCAGAACACATGCTCGTAGCATATTTTCAAGTTTCTGAATGGTACGTTCAGCCTGTCTGTCAGTCTTTAGATGGAATGCAGTACTGAGATTCACTTGTGTTCCTAAACCCTTCTGAAAAGACCTCCAAAAGTTAGCCGCAAATTGCGCTCTTCGGTCTGGTATAATAGATATCGGTACACCATGAAGCCTAACAATATCCTTGATATACAACTTTGCATAATCTTCAGATGTGTAAGTTGTCTTAACAGGCAGAAAATGGGCACATTTTGTAAGTCGATCAACTATCACCCATATGGAGTCAAACTTATGATAAGAGCGAGGTAATACAATAATGAAGTCCATATTAATCACCTCCCATTTCCAAGTTGGAATCTCTATGTTCTGAAGTAACCCATTAGGTTTCTGATGTTCGATTTTTACTTGTTGACAATTAGGACACTGTGCTACACATTCTGCAATAGACTTCTTCATGTTATCCCACAAATACTGCTCCTTAACATCATGATACATCATTGTCGAGCCGGGATGGATGAAATATCGGGATTGATGAATCTCAATCATAATCTTCTCTCTCAACCCTGCCACATCAGGCACACATAACCGGCCATGGTATCTCAGTGCCCCATCTGCTCCGATCTCAAAAGCCGTAATTTTACACTGTTGAATGCTCTCTCTCAATCGTACTAAGGTAGGATCTTCATATTGCCGTGCTTTTACCTCGGCAACCAAAGATGATTCTGATGTATTCTGTACAGTAACCCATCCGTCATTAGAGTCTAACAATCTAATTCTCATATTGGCTAGCTGATGAAGCTCTTTAGTCCACCCCTGTCTACCTGCCTCAATGTGTACTAAGCTTCCCATTGACTTACGACTGAGAGCGTCTGCCACAACATTGGCTTTACCGGGATGGTACAATATCTCGACATCATAATCTTTCAGTAATTCAAGCCACCTCAGCTGCCTCAAATTCAACTCCTTTTGCTTGAAGGTGTAGTGTAAACTCTTGTGATATGTGTAGATGTCAACATGAACATCGTATAAGTAGTGTCGCCATATCTTCAAAGAATATATTACTGCTGCCAATTCCAAATCATGGGTCGGGTAATTCTTTTCATGCTTCTTCAATTGTCTTGACGCATAAGCAATCACCTTCCCATATTGCATCAATACGCACCCCGAACCTATACCTGAGGCATCACAATATACTACATAACCTTCTCTTCCTTCTGGGAGAGTGAGCATTGACGCAGATGTCAATCGATTATTTAACTCCTAAAAACTTCATTCACAAGCGTCAGACCACCAAAACTTAGTAGCTTTATTTGTTAACTTAGTCAATGGTGTTGATATAGAGGAAAACCCTTCTACAAATCGCCTATAATATCCTGCTAGCCCCAGGAAGCTGCGTACTTCTAATGGTGTTGTAGGTCTCGGCCAATTCTTTACTGCATCAATCTTTTGAGTGTAGACACTAATACCCTTGCAAGATATCACATGGCCAAGGAATGCTACTGTGTTCAGCTAGAATTCACATTTGGAGAGCTTAGCATATAACTTACGATCCTGAAGTGTCTGTAATACAATCCGCAAGTGGCCTGCATGTTCCGCCTCCAAACGAGAATACACCAAAATGTCATCAATGAATACGATCACGAACACATCAAGATAGGGCCTGAATACAGTATTCATGAGATCCATAAAGCTACTGGGGCATTTGTTAGCCCGAACGACATCACCAAAAACTCAAAGTGCCCATATCTTGTCCGGAAGGCCGTCTTTGGAATATGCTTCTCCTTAACCCTCACCTGATGATACCCTGATCATAAGTCAATCTTGGAGAAATACTTGGCACCCTGGAGTTGGTCAAACAGGTCGTCAATCCTTGGAAGTGGATACTTGTTCTTTATAGTAAACTTATTTAACTGTCGATAATCGATACACATCTGTAACAACCCGTCTTTCTTCCGCACGAACAGGACTGGCACACCCCAAGGTGAAGTGCTAGGCCTAATGAAGCCCTTATCCAGCAAGTTCTTCAATTGCGCTTTCAACTCTCGCAACTTTGTCAGGGCCATCCTGTATGGAGGAATATATATGGGTTGAGTGTCAGGCAATACATCAATGCTAAACTCAATCTCCCTTTCAGGAGGAAGGCCTGGAAGTTCATCTTGGAAAACATCTGGAAATTAATTGACAACGGAGATTGATTGTAAAGTAGGCAGCTTCTTCTCCACACCCCTAACGCGAACGAGATGATAAATGTACCCTTTTGAGATCATCTTCCTTGCCTTAAGATAGGAAATAAACCTACCTTTTGGCATAGCAATGTTCTTTTTCCATTCGATGACGGGTTCATCAAGATCTTTGTACGACAATCAACATTTGCATAGCATGAGGCCAACCACTCCATTCCCATTATCACGTCGAAATCAACCATTTCTAATTCAAATAAATTTGCCGAGGTTTGATGACAACAAATCATCACTGTGAAACCTCTATATACCCTTCTAGCAATCACAGAATCTCCTATCGGAGTAGATACCACAAGTGATTTACTTATCAATTCAAGTTCAACGCCAAACTTATTAGCCACAAAAGGTGTAACATATGATAATGTAGATCCCGGATCAATCAACGCATACACATCGTAAGAAAACACAAACAATAGACCTGTAAAAACATCCTGAGACGCTTCGAGATCTTGTCGAACTACTAGAGCGTAGGTTTGATTTTGAGCACCACTCGAACTCGGCACCGCACCTCTACCTATACAATGAGTTGTCGACTAGTGAAAACCCCGTGCTGGAGGTCGAACTGATGAGGAAGAACCAGACAAAGATCCAGTTGGCTGAGCCATACCACCACCTTCTATGTTAGGACTATCCCGTATCATATGGCTTGGTTGTCCACAAGAATAGCACGCATCAGAACCTCGACGGCATAGTCCAAAGTGGGCCTTACCACACTGATCACAACGGGGTGTTGGGGGTATCGTCTGCCTGTATCCCTATTATATTGTGGGCGCGATGCCCGCGAACATTGACCTGGACCAGAATAGATAAATCGATCATACCAAGGCCTCTGAAACTGTGGAGGAGCACTAGCTACAGGTGGCGTCGAACTCCTCGAAGACTGGGGCCTAACACTACCTCTAAAGTCATGAGAATACCCTACAAATCTCGCCCTCTTATGCTGGCCCCTATCCTGCTCCATATCTACCCTTTGTTGGCGCTTACGATCCTCTAGGGTCTGGGCATAAGCCTGAATACGGGAAATATCCATGCCATCCACCAAGGAGGCTGTCGTGCACTCATTTATCAGATGTGGTCCCAACCCTTTCACGAACATAAGCACCCTATCACTCATCTCGTCCACCATATGAGAAGCATACCTTGCTAAAGAATCAAATTGCATGCTATACTCTCGCACACTCATATTACCTTGTCTAAGGTTCAAGAACTTATCAGCTCTAGCTCGTCGTATCTCAAGGGGAAAATAGTGACGAAGAAAGGCCTCAGAAAATTCCTTCCACACAGTTGGACGGGCGTTCAAACCCCTTGATCTCTCCCAACTATCATACCAGAAAACTACTAAATCACGTAACCGATAAGAAGCCAACTCTACTGCCTTTGTATATGTAGCATGCATAACCCGCAATGTACGATGAACCTGGTCAATAAAAGTCTTTGGGTCCTCCTTGGGGTCTGATCCGGTAAACACTGGAGGGTCTAGATTAATAAAATCAAGAACTCTCGTACTATCCAGTTTATCAACAGCACCAGTATTCTGCCTCTAAGCCTGAGCAGCTACCAAGCTAGTCAACAACTACACCGCACTCTGCATATCTTGGTCTGTAGGTCCAGACGGAGGAACTGGTGGTGTTGGGTTCCTCCTAATATCCTCTGGATGAGACAGAGTAGAAGAGGTATGAGACGGCATCTCACTCTAAGCCTCACTTTAGCCTGCTCTGGCTTGAGGCACCTAACTGGTACCCTTTCCTGCAGTTATATCAAGCCGTCTACTAATCACTTGCTTCCTAGTCCAAGGAAACAACACTAGATGTCATGTAGTGTCCTTATTATACATGTGGCGCGCTACACATCCATAATCAAGACTCTACTAGACACGGGTCGTAGACAACCCCTAGGACAGACCTGCTATGATACCAAGTTTGTCACGACCCAAACTAGAGGATCATGACTAGTACCTAGGCCATACGTGCCGAGCACCAACATACATTTCATCTAATCTTCTTATTATCTTTAAGGGCCGATGAGATCAACATAAGTGGTAGATATGGATTATGAATACCAAACAATGAAAGATAATAGAATGAACATGCGTAACATGGGATAATAAGACTGCCAAGAAACTACATATAATTTAGGAGCTACCACGCTTCCATGAAAGACTATACGACAAAAGTCATCCAACAAGGCATACCAAACTATACATAAGCCGACACTTGTCTATGAGACTCTAAAAGAGCATACTTAATGCAACATACCCGGAACAGGGCCCCGACATACCCATCATATCTATATCTCAAAATGCATACCAAGACCACGGCAAGTCCGGAGAGGGGATCTCGCCTATAACCGTGGAACTGGAAAGCCTACGGTGGTGGAGGAGTTGCGTCTACCTATCTATGAGGACCTGCATCACGCCATGCAGCATCCACAAATAAAAAGGACGTCAGTACGAATAAAGTACTGAGTATGTAAGGCAGGAAAGCATAAGTAAGAACAGTAATGTAAACGGGGATAGAGAATATACAACATGTAACATCTGGGTACCTCTGAGGGCTACTGACATGAAATGCGTGATACATACATATATATACATAAACCTTTAAAACACCCCCCTCTATGGGCATCATCATCATATCGTACCCGATCGTAATAGGGCTCGGTAAAATGTACCCGGCCACGTGGAGCTCGGTAAACCCAACTGATCAGTGGTTGCTAAATAGGTGTCAGACCCGGCCAACTATAGCGCGGCTCGGTAGAGTAAAATAGATACATATATATATAATGCATGTAGGACTCATTGGAATCATATTCTGAACCTTTTAGAGTGACGTAAGGTCGATATTCTCCGTACACATTATTAGGATTAACTCTTTATCAAGAATCTTATAAGAATCAGGAAGTACCAACAACATTGATAACATAAGAATAAGAGAAGAAACCTCATCATCAATTGTTCCATAAGAAGGGAAACAATGTAAGTATTGCTACCTTCTAATAGTAGAGCATCTTTGGAAGCTTGTTCATTGCATTATGTACAATCGAAGTCGTGAAAAAGAAGGAAATGGATAGCCTCACATACCTTGTATATACTGCCCCAATCTCAAGTTGTGCAATCGTCACGACTCCTTAGTCTTCAATAAGAGAAACGACACTATCGTTATCCTTTAAGCGTCATAACTATTATGTATCGACCACAACCTATTTTACGATGAAACGGATAGCACCTCCCCTATATATATGAATTCACACAAGTCCAAACAATCACCAAACATCCCAAACAACATCAATAATAATCAAATTGAGCCTCCCAAAATAGTCCACACACAACCTAATCACTTCATACATAAGACGACCACTGTAGTCGTGTCAAACAACCCGGAAATGTTACGACGAACGACCAGCCCACAACCCCACATCTATATGGTGTTTCTCCACACCCTTCCTCCTCCAAAACTCGACAAAACAGTAGTACAACACGCAGCCCAACAGCAACACAAAACAGTCCGCTACAAGTGAATAACTCAAACTCGCTGCTTCCGATCACCGTCTCGTGAGTTCTTACAAGTATACAACGAATTACCAAGAATTTAAAGCAGGAAAAATGGATGAAATATATCAAGAAACTTACCTTAATTGTTGGATAACTCATCCCTTATCTTGGTTCTTCAAACTCTAGGTTTTACCCCCAATTAGAACTTGAAAGAGAGGGAAAATCGATTAAGGATTGTGGATAATTTTTGGGAGGAAGTTTTCAGGGGTTTAGGTCTGGTTATTGGTGGTATATAATGAGGGTTATATTGCAGGAGATAACACTTTAAATGGTCTCTTTGGCCGACCCGAAATTGCCTATTTTTGGGCTATCATTTAACCAAGTAGGTGACACACCTACTTGTCACCTAGCAGCTTGTGCAGTCTCGCAAAAATGCCTATATCGCTCTACTCTGATGTCTTATGCATAAACAGTTTAATGCGTTGAAAACGAGACTCGTAGATCTTCCATTTTGTGGGTATATCGACCCGTAATTCCAAGTAGATTTGGAGAAAAGCTTAATAACATTTGACCTAAAGTTTAAGTAAAATTATGAACCTAAGTTGCGACAACTCTTGTCGACTTTTGTTTCATAACTCGTTTGACTTCAAGAATATGATACGGATATTATATGATTCAAATATCTTAAAATAAAACCTCTTTAGAATATTAAGCACCTATAAGTTTACCCAAGAATACGAGTTACTGTCGCGCCCCCTTTTTTCCAGGGCACTCCTTTCGGGCCCCGGTTTGAAAGGGTTTATGACATTGGTTGAGACAACTCGTTCCTTTTGGGAAAGGGGTTTGCATTTTTTGAAGAGTATCCACCTAAAGATTTTGAGTTACGTTAGGACACCTAGGGAGGTTCATTTATAACTATGTTTGATAACCAGAGATAGGGTAAGGGATTGAAATTATCCTAAGGGGAAGGTGTTAGGCACCTCTCAGGATCCACAAGTGTGGTTCCCGGCCAAATAGCTTTTGTAAATTTTTGTACAATTAGCAAATAAGCAAATATGGCTCAAATAATAGGGGATTTAGGTCTAAGTACACATAGGTTTGGAAACAGTTAATGGAAGGCTAGATTTTGAAAAGAATTATAATCTAAGCAGATTTATGAGAGTACAGGGGTGTCCTAGGTTTGTTTGTAATATGGATCACACCAATGCAATACCCGGTATGACACTCCTCAAAGAGGGGCTACACGTGGTATTAGCGCACCGGTAATAGTATCCATATCTACCCTTTCCCACCCCGTGAAGGTAATTAAAGCGAGTGTTGGTAACAACCTCTATTGCATGCTGTTACCCGTCCCTTCTTATCAGTCCTGGAGGAATTTATGACTTCTATCATACAAGGGAGGTTCTAGGAAGACCCTCGGGTTTTAAAGGTAAAATTACTAAGGCGACATACAATAAAACAGATAGGACTTCAATTAAAAGGGAGCATGGAAAACACATAGAAGGCACAGGTACACATCCACAAATAGTACACATAAACAGCATAACTCATACACAATTAAGGTCCAAATTCGGATCCTAGGCATGGTATCTAAATGATAACAGCATAGTAAGATTTATAACTCAGAGAGGAGGTTCTAATCAGTTTTACCTACTGGTTTAAACAAGTTGACAGTTAAACAACAATCACAAGAGACAGTTACGGTTTTATTATTTGAGTTGATTACGTAAGGCTTTCCTATGCGTGGGTTAATATACAACAGTTGTTCAGCATTGTTAACAGTTTTAGATTGTTATACCTAAGAGCATGTGAATCTAAGTGTCACAGATCATATAGGAATTTATTACAGTTGTTAGAACAGGGTGACTATTTTATGTATTCATAGTTAGACTAAGTGTAATTAAGCGAGTGCGATCCTAGAATATGATATCTAATGCAGAATGATGCATATGTAGTTGATACAAACAGGTTTTCTAAATGCACACAAAATCACAGCCTTATGCGTAGCTTCAGAATAAACATAGGTGGCAGTTTTAATGTTGTTTACCTTAGAACAGGTTTTCTAAGTGTGGAACATGGTGGCAGCATGAATAACAACTGACGTTAACACATTTTAGAGCAGGATTTATGAATGTTTTCGAGTCATGTAAGATGCACATAGGACAGAATCACATTATTTTGTTTTATGTCATTATTTACCTTAGAGGCAGGATTCTAAGTGATGATGAGATGCTGAAAACAGTATATATGGGTCCTATGTAGCATGATATCTAATGTATGGCATGCTTAGCATATGTTGTACCTAAACATTGTTGCTATTGTGCATAGAGAAAGTAAACCTTGGAAAGCATGGTTTCTACCCTTGATTACACTACAACATGTATATCACCCTCCCATTTCACTATCCATCCTCAGAGTTGTTTTACAAATAATTATTACAGACCATTGGATATGAATTATTTAACTAAAATAGAGAAAAATAAGAAGTTAACTATAGGGAGCCTATAGTATAGGCCCAGATCTCCATGTCCTCAATGCCAGGTATTGTTTCATAGCCTTTCTCACAATCCAGGTATGTCAGCGTTCCCTAAGGGCCTCAAGGGATCTCGGGTAGTGCTCATACCCAAATTTCATAGTCAAGATAGAGTAAGTGCAGTGTGGAATAGCCAGCCTTAGTGTGTCAAAGTTCAGAGGGAGCTCAAGGGTCCCAAAGCAATGCTCACACAAAGGGGGCAGAACTTAAGAGGTCTAAGAGTAGAGTGAGAGTGCTTGACAAAGTTTGAAAACTTTGAGTAGGAAAACAATTTTGGAAAAGGGATTTAATTGAAATAGTTTTCATAACAAAAGTTTAACTGATGAAAACAATTTGAAAGAGCATGAACACCAATGTCAGGACCAAAACAAGTCCAGCATCACACAAAAGACCAAGAATAGTCCAACAACCACAAGCAGGGGTAATGGGGTTTGAGGGACACATACAGAGCATGTGAGGGTAGGCATGTAGCAGACAATACACAGTCAGAAGTTCCTAATGATTCAGGGGATTGGGGATATATCATCGTACAAGATCAAACTAGACATAGCATCAAACAGCTTAAGGAAGTATAAGATTCCTTGAGCAAACTAATGTACAAACATAGGCATGGAGATTCACATAGGAATAAGACAGTTGAACATACTAGATACAACAGAGATTCTAATTACATATTGAACAGCCACATCAGGAACACAATAAATTGAAACAGTAATAGAAACATGTTGGTTTGAGGACTGGAATTCTAATTAAGACATACCAGTGAAGTGAAGAAAGAAGTAACACAAAGCAAGAAGAGGAGATGCACAATAGTTAGCCTTGGCTTGCAGTCGGATAACTTAGAAGAATAGCAAGTAGCACAGAAGAGAGAATAGAGAGAATTTAGTTGTGAGAGAGAGCTATTGAACTAGACTAGTTCGTGTGTTTGTGTTAATGAGAAGTAATGTATATATAGTTTTGAAAACAAGTAGCAAATAAGGTAGGAATCAAAGTAACCAGTAATTAAGGGACTGAGTATCAATCAGTACACAATCAGCATAGGTATCCCTTAATTGAAGGGGTTAAGTTCAAACGGCTAGTAGGCAAATAACAAATAAGGAAAGTTCCCATATGTGACATGCATATAACATATAAGGAAATAACTTAGCATAGTACAAGCATGGGATATGCAATTGAGACTAGGTTCAGAATATATCAATTAAGGAAATAATATAAGACTTCGTGTGACAGCACAGTTGACCAAAATAAAATAAGGAAATAATTTAAAGGTTGTAAATCAGTAAAGAAATCATTACAAAAGATCAATGAGAGGTATCAATTACAGGGAATTAGGGGTTTAAACAGGAGTAATGATGACTATTTAATGATGACTATTGTGAGTAGACGCATAATAGGAAAGGAAAATCAGAGATTCGAGTAAAATCACATAGAATCAGGGATTCAATACTAGCACATTGTAAATGATTAAAGGAATTAACAAACGAACATGATATAACAGGGAGAATCAAAGAGTCATAAACCCTAATGACTATAGTAGCAAGAAGTCACATAAGATTAGAGATTCATCTAAACAAAACAGTAACGACTAGAGGGGTGAAACAGATCAACTACAACATAAGCAGAAGAATCCAAAATTAAGATCCCTAATGAGAAAAAATAGGATAAAAAATCATAGAAAACTCAGGACGTATTCATAAGGGACAAACACATATACGAACTGAAAGAGTAGATCAATAAACGCAAGCCTAAGATTATAATACAATGTTAAAACTAAAGTTTTAAAAAAATAAACTATGAAAAAAAAGAGATTTTTAACAGAAACCGTTTGAAAATACGAGAAGAATCTCAGAAGAACCCTTAAACTTGAAGAAATTGTTTTTGAAAGAAGGGTTATGAAACCCTAATTTCGAGATGAAGAAACATTAAAAAGGAAGGGTTTTGAAGGAAACATGTAAAAAACTTCACAATATACACAGACCTATGACAGATCTAAAAGAATCGAAAAATTTCAAGAGTTAAGGTTTCAGAGAGAACCCAGAAAAGATAAGAGAAACCTCAAAATGTTACCAGTTTTAGTCGGAAAGTCATAGATCTTACTCGAACGGTCGTAGATGGATGGAAAATGGCATGAAAGGTCATAGGGGGAGTTGAAGCGCTCCAGGTTCACCTGAGGCACTTAGGGTAGTGTCAAACCGGCGTGGGGTGAAGCATAGGCTAGGAGATGATGAGAGGCCATGGCTTCCGGCGAGGGAGGTGGCCGGAGAAGATGGATAGAGTCCATCGGAGAGGAGGGAGGTGAGAAGGTTATAGAGAGAACTAGATATAGAGAGAGTGTGAGATAGAGAGACGATTGAGCGGGGAAATGATTGAGGGGGGTAGTCGTTTAGGACTAATTAAGGTAAGGACAATTTTGGACCGTTGATCAAAATTAATCAACGGCCAGGATTCAATCAGATGTTGGGTCGGGTAGGCTTTAGAGATTGGGCTTGGGTATTGGGCTAGATTAACTTGGTTAGGACCAGGTTTGATTTAGGCTAGAATTTAAATAAAGAGTGGCTATTCTTTAAATGCCCATTAAAATTAGATAAATAATTAATAAAAATAGCTAATAATTACATAAAATGAAATTAAGGCTAAATTGGTGAAATTAAGGTAATTAACTAGTGTTTAAAATACAAAATGACTAATTATTGAGTTAAAGTAGCATAAAATGTATACTTAGGCTATAATTGTAAGGTTGCTGTAATTATAGCCAGATAGTGCCAAATTGGCTAATTTGTGAAATAATTAAATCCTAATAGGATTAAAAATATTATATCGAGCTAAGAAATAGTTTGAAATCCTTTGCAATGATATTTATGATTAATTATTGGATATAAAAGTACTGGATAAATTAGAAATAAATTGATAAAAATATTTAAATTTCCATTGTTATAAAAACTGATTTTGAAGGTATATATGCAAATTTTAAAATAAGTTTAGGAAAAATTGAGTATCAACAGCTGCCCCTCTTTACCCGGGAAGGATGAAAGAGTTGTCGGGTAAAGATATGATGGCCAATTTTGACCAAGCGAAACGGTTTGAAGAGATTTAGGTCGCACCCTAGTTTCTGAGTTGCCTACATATCCCTGGTTTTACAGGAATCAGGTCATATGTAGTTTAGGAGTCATCGGCAAAGTGCGATGAAGTTTTACAAGGACGGACGCGACGTATAGGGTTGGATAAATAAACGACTTACGGTAATGGTTAGGAGAACTAGAGCGGGACCGCTCCTGCCGTGATGGTCGTTGCTCGCTGGATTACCTGTGAATAGACGATACAAGCATATATTGTGCGTAATTTAAAAATGATGCAAATTCTCGTCGGACCATGAATGTTGTCTTTGGACATTTTAAGGATGATGTCCTCAGACCATGATGTCCTGGGCCATGGATTGCTTGATGCACGATTCGCAGGACATGCAATGATGTTCTCGGGCCATGAGGATAGTGCCTCCAAACCATGACGCCTTTGAATAATGATATGCAGAATTGAGAGAGATCATCAGGCCATGACATGATGTTCTCAGGCTATGAAGGTGGTGCCTCCGAACGATGGAGCCTTTGGATAAGTTGGCGATTTTTGTTCCTATGAAAGTGCAATAGTATGATGCTGACAAGACAGAGCTTAGTCTTGCGAATTGAAGGACAGAGCTTAGCCTGTAGAAAAAGAGAAATAAATAATGCTTGAGATAGCCTTTAGTTTCGAAGAAAAAGTAAATTGGAGGAAGATCTTAGCCTCGAAAGACAGAAAAGTAGCCTTATGCAAGTGGAAGGCAGAATGGTAGCCTTATGCAAGGATGCAGATGGAGGTAGAGCTTAACCTCGAAAGGCAGAGTGGTAGCCTTATGCAAAGATGCAGATAGAGACAATGTTTAGTCTCGAAAGGCAGAATGGTAGCCTTATGCAAAACATGCAGATGGAGGTAGAGCTTAACCTCGGAAGGCAGAATGGTAGCCTTATGCAGGTTCAAGGCAGAATAGTAGCCTTATGAAAAAATGCAGATGGAGGTAGAGCTTAACCTCGGAAGGCAAAATGGTAGCCTTATGCAGGTGGAAGGAAGAATAGTAGTCTTATGCAAAAATGCAAATGGAGGTAGAGCTTAAACTTGGAAGGCAAAGTGGTAGACTTATGCAAAAAATGCAGATGGAGACAGTGCTTTGTCTCGGAAGGAAGAATGGTAGCCTTATGCAGGTGGAAGTCAGAATAGTAGCCTTATGCAATAATGCATATGGAGGTAGAGCTTAACCTCGGAAGGCAGAATGGTAGCATTATGCAAAAAATGCAGATGGAGACAATGCTTAGTCTCGGAAGGCAGAATGGTAGCCTTATGCAAAAAAATGCAGATGCATTTGGAGATAGTGTTTAGTCTCGAAAGGTAGAAAGGTAGCCTTATGCAAGATTAAATAAATGACAGTAGAAATTCTTAGCTGGTAGTAAATTGTGGTATTGTGACCGTTGTGAGTGTTGCGATTATGAAGCAGCGTTTGTGCTGATAATAAATATCGGCATGTGTGACGGTTTTGAGAATCGCATTTTCGAACAATGTTCGTCCCCTAGGCGGACAATATGTTAAGGATTTTGCAACCCTAGTGCATGCATCCAAAGAAAATTCGTGAGTTCTGTAAAGGGGAAGATTAGTTCCTATTCTCGCTAGCTTTGCTTGACTCGTTTGGCTCGAGCTGGCGATACCGTTCGTATCATTAAGGTAGTGTTTGCTAAAAAAAGCTGTTTCAAGAATAAGTATGCATGATTTTGTAAAATTTTGACATAAATTTAAAATAGTTTTTAGATGAACCGACGACCGTGACGTGGTCCAAGACATTGCAACCTCTGCTGCTATGAAAATTTGAGGGTCCTCCTCAAAATTATGCCCCGGTTTGTTGGGTCGATGTTTCTGACCTTTGTTCGTGCGGCGATCGGCTGAAATTCCTTCGAAATTTTGAGGGTCTTCCTCAAAATTCTGCCCCAGTTTCCAATTGCGGGGAAAATGAAATTTTATTGAATTGAGGCCGAACCCATATGACTACCTACGTATCCCCTCTTAAATGGGAATCAAATCAGACATAGTGAAATTTACATCATTGATGAAAGCATAAAGATTACACATAGTATCGTTTGACTGCATCTGAATTGATTGCTTTGTCCAGAGTTCTTCGTCCATTTCGGCAAGTATAAGAGCTCCTCCTGTCAGAACTCAGTGAACCATGTATGGGCCTTGCCAGTTGGGAGAGAACTTCCCTTTGGCTTCATATTGATGTGGAAAAATCTTCTTTAACACTAGCTGCCCTGGTGCGAACGATCTCGGCTTGACTCTTTTGTTGAAGTCTCTAGTCATTCTATTCTGGTAGAGTTGACTGTGACATATCACATTCATTCTCTTTCCGTCTATGAGGGTTAGTTGCTCATAACGGCTCTTTACCCACTCTGCATCGCTGAGCTCGACTTCTTGTATGATCCTTAGGGAAGGAATTTCTACTTCGGCAGGAATAACAGCCTCTGTGCCATAATGATGAGTGGTGATTTTACCACTCATTTTAGCATTTATCTCATTAGATTTTGTATTGTTAAATGATAATTTGAGGTCGTTTTTAGTGTATAATTGCTCTATTTGCAGGAAAATGATGCCATGAA
>ML546724.1:4695-26535 GCA_005239535.1 Nicotiana rustica | reverse complement strand
ATGCCTTAGGGTCATACTTACTCAAATCACACCTAGTTTAAATATACGTGTCTAAAACAGTCCCTATTCTAATAAGCTGGAAATCGGTCTTTGGTAAACACATATAATCACATGATATTAGGATTGGTAATCTGAAACCCTTTTAACAAAGATGCACAACTGTTGCATGTTATTTTACACCTAGGCAAGCCTTAGGAAATCAGTTACAAGGAATAAAACTAGATCTGTCTTTGTGATCATGTTTAACTACCATCCTGCTAAAATCAGTAGGCAAGCCTGACTAGGACTCCCTCTCTAAGTTATGACAAATCTGATCCTGCTATTGAAATTTAGATATCATGCTTAGGAACTGAAACTGGACCCAAATTTGTGTATGAGGCATGCTGTGTATATGCAATATATGTGGAGGTATACTTGAGCCCCTTAATTGCTTTCCATGTTCATCCCTTATGTGTAGTCCTACCTGTTTTGTTATCTGTAGCCCTAGAATTTTTACCTTTAATACCTGTGGGTCTGCCTAGAACCTCCCTTTAGTATAGGAGTCCTAATTTCCTCCGGGACTAATAGAAAGGGACGGGTAACAGTATGTAATAGAGTTCATGACCAACACACGCTTTAGTTACCTTCACGGGGTGGGAAAGAGTAGAATATAGATATGATGACCGATGCGCTAATACCACGTGTAGCCCCTCTTCAAGGAGTGTCATACCGAGTATTGCATTGATGTGATCCATATTATAAACAAACCTAGGAACCCCTTTATTCCCATAAACATGCTTAGATTGTAATTCTTTTCAAAAGCTTTAATTTTAACTGTTTCTAAACCTATGTGTTCTTAGACTAAATCCCCTACTATTTGAGCCATATTTGTTTATTTGCTAATTGTAGAAAATTCATAAAAGCTGTTTGGCCGGGAACCACACTTGTGGATCCTGAGGGGT
Organism: Nicotiana rustica; assembly: GCA_005239535.1. Taxonomy (NCBI): domain Eukaryota; kingdom Viridiplantae; phylum Streptophyta; class Magnoliopsida; order Solanales; family Solanaceae; genus Nicotiana; species Nicotiana rustica. Next base: position 25,594 of record ML546724.1, on the reverse strand, counting down.
GCCTAACACCTTCCCCTTAGGATAATTTCAAGCCCTTACTCTGTCTCTGGTTAACAACCTAGTTAAAGATAAAACCCCTTAGGTGCCCTAACGCACCTCAAACTCGTTAGGTGGCGACTCTCCTCTCTTCACTATTCCTTAAAGGAGTTGTCCAAAAATGTCAAAAACCCTGACCGATCCGAAAGGAGAGGAAAAAGGGGGCGCGACATCTGAGTCGTGGGCCCGGGGAGGCTTTTGGGGAATTTTCCTATTTTTTTTGCCTTAGCTTCAGATTCATTATTTAAAATAGTTACTCGTAGCTATATGTACGTTATGTAATTGATTTGCTTAGATTTGGGCTATTCTGAGTTGAATACTTCTGGCAAGAGGTCGGTTTCAGATTAATTTGAGCTTTGTTCAAGGTAAGTGGATTGTATAACCTTGTCTGGGGGAACTTATCCTTAGGATTTTGGTATTGTTTGACATACGAGCGCCGTGTAAGTGAGGTGACGAGTACGTACACGGGCTATCGCTGTAAAACTCCATTTTCACTAAATCATAAACTGTTTTTCCTTGTTTGAACTACACTAGTATGTGTAACTACCTTGTTTAGATTAGAAAAGCGTGCCTACGTGTTTTGACTACCTACTTGAAATTTCTGTGCAACATGTTTAGTGAAACTCCTATTTTTCCTTAGTTGCACTTAGCCTAAACTGTAAATTTCAAAGCTATAACTGTTGTGTCATTGGTTGAGCTTCATATTTACTCTGGGACCACAGACGTATTCCGGGAGATCCCCCAGCACTGTATATTTACTTTGGGACTACAGATGTATTCCGGGAGATCCCCCAGCACTGCATATTTATTTTGGGACTACAGACGTATTCCGGGAGATCCCCCTATATTGCATATTTACTTTGGGGCTACAAACGTATTCTGGGAGATCCCTCTGTACTGCATATTCAGTTCGGGACTACGAGACGGTATCTCGGAAGATTCCCCTATTGTTATTCCTTTGTTCTAAGCTGAGGGCTTTCCTTGACTTCTATGTTACTATAGATTATGTAATTATTTTACTATAGTGTATATATATATATCTTCTTTAGTTAATTATATTTATATTGGTAGGGCCGTGACCTGACCTCGACCGGGGTTCGGCTTGGCACTTACTGGGTACCATTGTGGTGTACTCACACCCTTCCTGCACATGTTTTTGCGTGCAGATCCAGGTACCTCACGTCCGCCCCAGTATTAGCTAGCAGCAGCAGTCACCAGATACTTCAAGGTATATCTGCACGCGTCCGCAGATCCTCGGAGTCCCCCCTATCTTTATTTGTTTTTCCCTCCTGTACTTCTTAGACTCTTGTATAGAAAACTATAAATAGTTTTCATAGAGCTTGTGACTCATGGTTCCGGGTTTTGGAAAGTGTTGTATATAATTGAAAACTTGTTTACTTGTATATGCTGAGCGGCATTCTTACCTTTATATAGTAATTTTGAAGCTTAGTTGGTTCTTATTATTCTTTACTTTCGGATTATTTCCATGATAATAGGCTTACCTAGGCGTAGCGACTAGGTTCCATCACGACATTATTCGGAGGGGAAAAGTGGGTCGTGACAAGTTGGTATCAGAGCTTTAGGTTCATATGAATTATGAGTCGCAGGCCGGTTTATTAGAGTCTCATGGATCGGTCCGGAGACGTCCGTACTTATCTTCGGGAGGCTATGTAATTGTTAAGAACAATCATACTTCTTTGATTTCCTTGTCGTTCGAGTTATTGACATCAAAATTCTAAAATTTATATTCTATTCTTTCTCACAGATGGCGAGGACCCGTACCATGAGGACCGATGATCAGGTACCTGAGCCCCTTGCCAGATCTACCAGAGGTCGGGGTTGAGGACGACCACACGGTACAACCCGAGAATCGGTAGGAGCTACGATAGAGGATCCCTCAACAACTCCAGCTGGAGGGCCAGCACCGGAGGTTCCTATTGCTGCTCCGGCCCTCCAGGAGACTTTGGCTCAGTTCATGAGCATGTTTGGAACTTTGGCTCAGGCTGGGTTAATTCTAATAGCTCCCTCCACATCTCAGGCCGGGAGAGGGGCACAGATTCACGCAGCCCGCACTCCTGAGCAGAGGGTTTAGGTTGATCAGGCCCCATAGTTTATTCTTATGCCCCTAGTGGATCTGGTTCAACATGAGACCAGGGTAGCTGCTTCTAAGGCAGAGCAACTCAAAGTTTAGAGGTACAAGAAGTACCACCCACCCACATTCAGCATACTAGCTTCAGATGATGCTCAGGGTTTTCTTGAGGAGTGTCATCGTATCTTCCCGCACTATGGGCATAGTGGAGACGAGTGGGGTTCTTTTCACCGCTTTCCAACTGAGAGGAGAGGCATATCAGTGGTGGCGTGCCTATGAGACGAGTAGTCCGAACGATGCAACGTCACTCACTTGGACTCAATTCTTAGATAAGTTTTTGCGTGAGTATATCCCTTAGAGCCTCAGGGATGCTTGGCATACAGAGTTTGAGCAGTTGCGACATGGCACTATGACTGTGTCGGAGTGTGCAGTCCATTTCAATGAGTTGGATCGATATGCAACGGCTTTGGTTGCTGCATTCAGAGAGAGGGTTCGTCACTTCATTGAGGGGCACCACCGCAGTATTCAGACCAGTATGGCCAGTGAGTTAGAGATGGATATCATTTATCAGCAGGTCGTGAGTATTGCTTGGAGAGTGGAGGGCATGTTTTCCCGGGAGTGAGAGGAGAGAGAGGCCAAGAGGTCTCGAGAGACTGGTCATTTTTCAGGAGCTGGTGCGCCAGCAGCATGCCATGGTAGGGGTTTTGTGATCCCCCTGTTCATTCAGCTCTTCCAGCAGCCAGCGGTGTTCCAGCTCCTCCTAGACCTTAGGAGCCTTATTATTCACCGCCAGTATCCAATATGCCTCCTGCCTGAGGTGCTATTACCGGCTAGTCCAGCAGGCCAGGTCCGAGCCATTCCCAGCCACCACCTCCTCCGAGGGGTTGTTATGAGTGTGGTGATACTCGTCACATGGTTAGGGATTGTCCCAGATTTAGGAAGGGTGCACCTCCACAGATTTCTCAGCCACCACGTGTTTCATCGGGTCCTCCGGCCATTCTTCTAGCCTTAGGTGCCGCCCCACCTACTCAGGTAGCTCGAGGTGGAGGTCGAAGAGGTCGAGGTCACCCTAGAAGGGGAGGCCAAGTAAGGTATTATGCCCTTCCAGCCCGTTTAGAGGAAGTTGCTTCAGATTCTGTCATCACATGTATTATCCTCGTCTGTCATAGAGATGCATCGGCATTATTTGACCCAGGCTCTACGTATTCATATGTGTCTTCTTATTTTTCTCTACATTTGGGGGTATCTCGGGATTCCTTGAGTTCCCTTGTCTATGTATCTACTCATGTCAAAGATTCTCTTGTTGTGGACCGCGTATATCAGTCAAGTTTGATTGCTCTTAGTGGTTTTGAGATCAGAGCCGATTTATTATTGCTCAGTATGGTAGATTTTGATGTTATCTTGGGCATGGACTGGTTGTTTCCCCATTATGCTATTCTTAATTTTCACGCTAAGACTGTGACGTAGGCTATGCCAGTCTTACCACGATTAGAGTGGAGAGGTACCTTAGAGTATACTCCCCACAGGGTCATTTCATTTCTTAAGGCTCGGCGAATAGTTGAGAAGGGGTGTGATGCGTATTTGGCCTATGTGATAGGTGTCACTATTGATACCCTTACGGTTGATTCAGTTCCAGTAGTGAGGGACTTCCCTGATGTGTTTCCAGCTGATCTTCCGGGCATGTCGCCCGATAGAGATATTGATTTTGGCATTAATTTGTTGCCTGACACTTTGCCCATATATATTCCTCCTTACTGTATAGCTCCTCCTCAATTGAAGGAGCAGTTGCAGGAGTTGCTGGACAAGGGTTTCATTAGGCCCAGTGTGTCACCTTGGGGTGCTCCCGTCTTGTTTATGAAGAAAAAGGATGGTTCAATGCGTATGTGCATTGATTATCGTCAACTTAACAAGGTTACAGTGAAGAACGGGTATCCATTGCCTCGCATTTATGATTTGTTTGATCAGTTACAGGGTGCCACGTTCTGACTATCATCAGTTGAAGATTCCGGAGCCGGATATCCCGAAGACTGCCTTCAGGACCAGATATGGTCATTATGAGTTTCTTGTCATGTCATTTGGGCTGACCAATGCCCCAACAGCCTTTATGCATTTGATGCACAGTATGTTTCGGCCTTATCTTGATTCTTTCATCATTTTGTTGATGCACGGGAAGATCATGAGCAGCACCTGAGGGTCGTGCTTCAGACTTTGAGGAAGAAAAGATTGTATGCAAAATTTTCTAAGTGTGAATTCTGGCTTGATTGAGTGGCATTCTTGGGTCATATAGTGTCTTGTGATGGGATCAAGGTAGATCCGAAGAAGGTGGAGGCATTGCAAAGTTGGCCTAGACCATCATCAGCTACGGAGATCCGCAGTTTGCTTAGTTTTGCAGGATACTACCATCAATTTGTAGAGGGGTTTTCCTCTACTGCAGCACCTATGATCAGGATGAACCAGAAGGGTTCTCCATTCAGGTGGACCGAGGAGTGTGAGAAGAGCTTTCAGAAGCTCAAGACAGCTTTGACTACAACCCCAATTTTGGTATTTCCTACAGGTTCGGGGTCTTACACTGTCTATTGTGATGCCTCGAGGATTGGTCTCAGAGCGGTATTGATGCAGGACGGTAGGGTGATTTCCTACATGTCCAAACAACTGAAGGTTCATGAGAATAATTATCTTGTCCATGATCTCGAGTTATCACCCATTGTTCACGCCTTGAAGATCTGGCGTCATTATTTGTACGGTGTTCCTTGTGATATCCACACTGATCACCAGAGTTTGCAACACCTGTTCAAGCAAAAGGACCTTAATTTGTGTAAGCGGAGGTGGTTGGAGCTGCTTAAGGACTATGACATCACTATATCATACCACCCGAGGAAGGCCAATGTAGTGGCCGACGCTTTGAGTCGCCGGGCGGAGAGTTTGGGGAGTTAGGCATATCATTTGGCAGCAGAGAGACCCTTAGCGTTGGATGTTCAGGCCTTCACCAGTCAGTTCGTCAGATTGGATATTTCATAGCCGAGTTGAGTATTGGCTTATGTGGTCACTCAGTCTTCTCTTTATGACCACATCAGGGAGCGCCTGTATAATGATCCCCACCTTCTAGTCCTTCAGGATAGGGTTCGGTGAGGTGTGCTAGTGATATGACTATTGGTGATGATGGCGTGATGAGGATGCAGGGTCGTATATGTGTGCCCAATGTGGATTGGATTCGGGAGTTGATTCTTGAGGAGGCTCACACGCGGTATTCCATTCATCTAGGTGCCGCGAAGATGTACTAGGATTTGAGACAACACTACTGGTTGAAGAGGATGAAGAATAGTATAGTTGGGTTTGTGGCCAAGTGTCTCAACTGTCAGGAGTTCAAGTATGAGAATCAGAGACCGAGTGGCTTACTTTAGAGGTTAGAGATCCCGGAGTGGAAGTAGGAACGGATCACCATGGACTTTGTAGTTGGACTTCCACGGACTTTGAGGAAGTTCGATGCTATTTGGATGATCGTGGATCGCCTAACCAAGTCAACTCATTTTATCCTAGTGTTGACTACTTACCCTTAAGAGAGATTGGCTGAGATTTACATCAGAGAGATTGTCCTCCTTCATGGTGTCCCAGTTTCCATCATTTCAGACAGAGGTACACAGTTCTGGAGAGCCGTACAATAGGAGTTGGGTACTAGGGTGGAGTTGAGCACTGCCTTTCACCCTCAAATGGACGGGCAGTCCGAGCGCACGATTCAGATTCTTGAGGATATGCTTTGTGCTTGTGTGATGGAGTTTGGAGGGTCATGGGACTAGTTCTTGCCACTTGTAGAGTTTGCCTACAACAACTGTTATCAGTCTAACATTCAGACGGCACCGTATAAGGCTCTATATGGTAGGCAGTGTCGGTCCCCAGTGGGTTGGTTTGAGCCAGGCGAGGCCCAGTTGTTGGGTACAAACTTGGTCCAGGATGCCCTGGATAAGGTGAGGTGATTCAGGATAGACTGCGCACAACCCAATACAGACAGAAGAGTTATGCAGACCAGAAGGTTCACGATTTAGCATTCATGGTTGGAGAACGGGTCTTGCTCCGGGTATCGCCTATGAAAGGCGTCATGAGGTTCGGGAAGAAGGTCAAGCTAAGACCGAGGTAAATTGGTCCTTTTGAGATATTACGGCGTGTTGGGGAGGTTGCTTATGAGCTTGTCTTTCCTCGCAGCCTAGAAGGTTTCCCTCCGGTATTCCGCGTTTCTATGCTCCGAAAGTATCACAGTGATCCGACTCATGTATTGGATTTCAGCTCAGTCCAGTTGGACAAGGATCTATCTTATGTTGAGGAGCTAGTGGATATTTTGGACAGAAAGGTAGGAAATCTAAGGTTAAAGAACATTACTTCAGTAAAGGTCCAGTGGAGGGGTCAGCCGGTCGAGGAGGCGACTTGGGAGACCGAGCGGGATATGCACAGCCGTTACCCTCATCTGTTCACAGCTTTAAGTATTTATTTTTACTCATTCAAGGACGAACGATTGTCCTAAGAGGGGGAGGATGTAACGGCCCGACGGGTCATTTTGAGAGTTAGACCCCCGATCCCTCATTAACTGCTTTCCGCATATCTTATTCTGCTATTTTGGTTGCCGAGAGGGTTCGTGTTGAGTTTTTGAAAAAAATTGAGACACTTAGTCTCTTATTAGGGAGTTTAAGATGGAAAAGTCGACCGGATGTCAACTTGTGTGTATTGACCTCGGACTTGTGTGTCTATAGTCGTTTTCTCCGTTTAATTTCGGATTTAGATGGAAAAATTGGGAAAATGGGGGAAAAAGTTCCCCAATCGAATTTCTGAGTTTTGACCGGGTTTTAGACGTTGGATTTAGATGATTTTTGTACGAATGATCTCGTGAGTGAATGGGTGTTCTAAATAGCTTAGATTTGGGCCATTCGGAGTTGGATACTCGTGGCAAAAATGTGGTTTCAGACTGATTTTAGCGTGGTTCGAGGTAAGTGGCTTGCCTAACCTTGTGTGGGGGAACTTCCCCTTAGGATTTTGGTACTGTTTGATATATGAGCGCCGTGTACGTGATGTGACGAGTACGTACACGGGCTATTGTTGTAAAACTCCATTTTTCACTAAACCATAAATTGTTAACTACACTAGTATGTGTAACTACCTTGTTTAGGTTAGAAAAGCATGCCTACGTGTTTTGACTGCCTACTTGAAATTTCTATGCAGCATGTTTAGTGAAACTCCTGTTTTTCCTTAGTTTCACTTAACCTAAACTGTAAATTTCAATGCTATAACTGTTGTGTCATTGGTTGAGCTGCATATTTACTTTGGGACTACGGACATATTCCAGGAGATCCCCCAGCACTGCATATTTATTTTGAGACTACATACGTATTCCGGGAGATCCCCCAGCACTGCATATTTATTTTGGGACTACGGACGTATTTCAGGAGATCCCCTGTATTTCATATTTACTTTTGGGATACAAACATATTTCGGGAGATCCCCCAACACTGCATATCTATTTTGGGACTACAGACGTATTCCGGGAGACCCCCCTGTACTGCATATTCACTTAGGGACTATGGGACAGTATCCCGGGAGTTTCTCCTGCCGTTATTCCTTTGTTCTGAGCTCAGGGATTTCCTTGACTTCTATTTTACTATAGATTCTATAATTATTTTACTGTAGTATTTATATCTCTTACGTCTTTAGTTCATTATATTTTTACCGGTAGGGCCCTGACATGACCTCGTCACTACTCGATCGAGGTTAGGCTTGGCACTTACTGGGTACCATTGTGGTGTACTCACGCCCTTCCTGCACATTTTTTCACGTGCATATCCATGCACCTCACGCTCGCCCCAGTATTAGCCAGCAACAGCAGTCACCATAGACTTCAAGGTATATCTGCACGCGTTCGGAGATCCTCGGAGTCCCCCTCTATCTTTGTTTGTTTTTCCCTCCTGTACTTCTTAGACTCTTGTATAGAAGACTGTAGATAGTTTTCTTAGAGTTTCTGACTCATGGTTGGGTTTTGGGAAGTGTTGCATATAATTGGCAAACTGGTTTACTTGTATATGTCGAGCGTCATTCTTACCTTTATATAGTAATTTTGAAGCTTAATTTGTTCTTATTATTCTTTACTTTCATATTATTTCCATGTTAATAGGCTTACCTAGTCGTAGTGACTAGGTGCCGTCACGCCGTCCTTTGGAGGGGAAAAGTGGGCCGTGACATACTTAGAACTGAATTAGAGTGCTATAGGTAAAGAACTTCAACATAGTAATCGGGTAGCAGGATATGATAGTCTGTGCCCGCTGAATAATATGAGCAACTCCTATCGAAAAATGAGTTGCGAAATATTATTATGTTGCATGGGTTAATCCTTTAAGCTAAAAACATAGGACCCCCCTTTCTTTTATACACTTAGTCATTTAATATAGACTGTTATAGTTGTATCCTTGTAGTCCTTAAGATTTGTACCAGTTCTCATTGTGTTATGATGAAGCTCTTCGACTTTTATATTTCTCTTTGTTTATTCGATCACCTAGCCTAATCCACATAGTCTTATTCAGACGGGACCCACAGTTGTGGACCTCGAAGAGTGTCTAACATCTTCTCTTTGAGGTAATTTGATCCCTTACTCGATCTTTGGTGGCACGGACTAGTTAAACCAGAGTTATTTGCATTATAGGTGCCCTAACGCACCTTAGAAAATGTTAGGTGGAGACTCTTCAATTTTAATACTTCCTTAAAAGAGTTGTCACACGTCAAATCCTGATTTCACAAGAAAAAGGGGTGCGACAATCGGTATGTTCGAGCGGGGCCTCGGGGGCCCCAAGTATCGATCGGCGAGGCTCGGACCAAGTTCAACTTGGGAGCAACTGCTGAAGCTCCCAGCTCCTGGTGTAATTGCACATGCACTTGGCCAGCCGCAGGTGTGAGCTCGCAGCTGCGAACCAGGGCCGCATAAGCGAGCAAGACAAGGCTGCCCAGGATCCGCAAAAGCGGGAAGCATGGCGCACCTACGAGCGCGCAAGTGCGATAATTGTGACCACAGAAGTGGCTGTGTCCGCAGGCGTGAAAGAGTCGGCTGCAGGTGCGGTTGCACAGGAGCGGTCCTGGCTCCGCAGGTGCGATGGTCGAGTTGCTAGGCTTATTCCGCAGAAGAGTACTTTTGACCACAAAAGCGGCACCGCAAAAGCGGAAGTCCCTCCGCAGGTGCGGAAATCGCTGAAGGCAGAACCCTTCATTTATTGCGGGACTTAATCATTTTGGCTCATTTATTCCATTGTCGAGTGATTCTTGGAGCTCTTAAGAGGGGATTTTCATCTAACACCTTGAGTTAAGTAATTTCTACCAACTATGACTCAAATACATAACTCATGGTTATATTATAATATGTAAATTAATGGAAATCATGAGTTTAGGAGAAAACCTATGTTTTTGAGAAAAATGAGATTTAATCATGAAATTCATTATGGAATCTTGTAAAATTCATATATTTGATTTCATGGGCTTATAGGTAACTTTCTTCAAAATTTTTGAAATCCGGGCACGTGGGCCTGGGGGTGAATTTTAAGAATCTTACTTTAGGGTTGGGTAACCTCTTTAATAGTTGGAATACAAACTTTTGAGCATGTATTGATTAGTTTATATACTATTTGATTAGTTTTGGGTTGATTCGACACCGAATTGAGGGTGTGAGCACATTCTTGGACCGGGAAATAGGCCTTGAGACGAGGTAAGTCTCTTTCTAACCTTGTAAGAGGGAATTAACCCCATAGGTGAACTTAGTCAATATGTATTTTTATTTTTCGGGGGCTACGTATGCACGAAGTGACGAGAGTCCATGCGTAGCTACTATTCATACATATGTCCGGGTAGATTTATGTTAACACTATATTTTAGTGATACCGTTGTTTGTTTATGCTTACTAATTGTTGTATTAAAGCGGAAGTTGAGGATTTAAATATTTCAAAAAGTTCCTAGTTGAATTTCATATTCGAAAAAGAATGGAGCGATATTACGATAACTTGAGAAAAACGATGTTCAATCGTTTCACTTATTCCGCGAGCGGGGTAAATTTTCACTACTCTCATGGGAGCGGGTCGTTCGCCTCGGCAGAATTTATTGATATATTATATGGTTCGGGTCGTTCGACCCTCGGCAGAGCACAGTATATTTATATGTATATTTGGATCGGGTCGTACGTCCTCAGCATAACTCGTGCGTAAAGATATTGGAACCCCTTATATAATTGGTATTATTTCACGGACTTGAAAGATGAAATAAATGACTTGGTTCTTACTTGAATGAAAGGATTGTTTATTTATTTCTTGCTTTGAGCTGCGTGTAATTCATGTTTCATTAGAACTTTATATTATTATATTGTTGGCCCATAGTGAGTGTCGAAGTCAACCCCTCGTCACTACTTCTTTGAGGTTAGACTAGATACTTACTGCGTACATGTTTATGTACTCACGGTGCACTTCTGCACTTGATGTGCAGGATTTGAGGCAGGTGCATCTGGTTATCTGTCCGGCGCGCACACTTGACTTCTGATTCGAGATTACACGGTGAGCTGCCCTTCCGAGCCATTCAGCAGGAGCCGGTGTCTCTCTTTTGATTTATTTTATGTCTATTCTATTCCAGACAGTAGAGTAGAGATCTTTTATATATTTTACTAGTAGCCCACATACTTGTGACACCAGGTCTTGGCACACACACTAGTAGACTCATGATTTTGATTGTATTCCTATGGTTATATACATTTAGCTGCTTTTGTTTGTCAATTTAAATATATTTCTTACTAAATCTATTATTAAAGAAAGATATTTACTTGGAAGAACTTAATAAAATGGGGAATTACTAGATTGCTCATTGTTGGCTTGCCTAGCAATGGTGTCGGGCGCCATCACGACCTAAATGGAATTGGGTCGTGACAACTAAACATAGGTATAAATATTTAAATATTAGTAGTATGCTTTTTAGATAAGGAAATATTTAATTAATAGAAAATATTTTAGTTAATTTAAATTTCCTAAGTTTTAACAAATAATTAAATAATAATTTTATCCATAAAATATTTATCTATCTATATCTATATTGTATTAAAATCATGAAGTCCAGTTGTAAAATATTATTCATCTTTTTTACCCTTTAAAAATAAATCTTATACTAGATAATTATTTTCTTAATATTTAGAACTTGAATATCCATTGAAATTTGGTCACTAAATTTTTCTCATTTGAATTTTATACCTAAAATTTAGAACTTTAAAAACAACTAAGATTTTACTTTTAATAAATCATTTAAAAGTGGAGTGTTTTTAACTATTCTATCCTTATTCTAATGCTAAATTAACAGGTTAATCACCTATTTCGTTTTATTTGTTTTGAGAAAATATAATTAATGTATTATATACTACTTACTATTCTAAAAGCAGATTGATTATTTTTATCCTTTTAAGATAAATTATACATTAGAAAGATTATCATTTTAATATTTTAAACTTAACTAAAGTTTTCACATTAGATATTTACTTATTTGGACAATATACTTAAACATTTAGATACTTAAAGTATATCACGACAAATATCTAACTAAATTTATCTTTAGATAAACTAATATTATTTAAAACTTCAAAGGGTAAGTAGAAGAAATTTTCCACGCTACAAATGTTTGGATAATTATAGCTACATTTAATATTTAACGTTTGGGATGAGCTTAGTATTGTCACGACCCCAATTTTTCTCCATAGAATGTCGTGACTAGGTAAGCCAAACATACATGCAGAATTTAACTGAGATAATGATAAAACTTTCAAATTAACCAAGTACTATCATAAAAAGAGCTCCCCAACTGAACAAAACAAAACTCCCAAAATCCGGTGATACCAAGTCACAAGCTCTCACAAGTATACTGAACATCCCTATACAACTGTATCTATAAAAAGGAAAAAAATAAAGTAGAACTAGATAGAGGTTGACTCGAGGCATGCAGACGCCGACAAGTATACCTTGAAGTCTCCAAATCCGAGCTTGACTCACTGGTGCCTAGGCTGGTAAGAGGTACCTGGATATGCACAAACAGATGTGCAGAAGCGTAGCATAAGTACAACATAATGGTACGCTATAAGTGTCAAGCCTAACTTCGATAGAGTAGTGACGAGGTCAGGTCAAGGCCTTAGTGGAATAAATAAGAAAACTGAACAAGTATATGACAACGTGATAATGATAAACAATGGATATGAAACAATGAATAAATAAACCAGAATAGCTACACCGAATTAAGGCAATTAAGGCATCACAGAAGAAAACAAGAAAATATATGCAAAGCAAAACAAAGCAACCAAAACTCAAGTGATGTAACAGAAAGGTATCAACAAGAATCACTACCGAGGTACCGCCTCGTAGTCTCTTATAAAAAACAATTCACAATCATTCCTAATATCATCGCGGGAGCCTTGCATTTAGTTTTGAAGATTATTGTTTTTTCGAAATAGCTTCCCGCATTTTATCCCACCTTATCACACCGCGTGTCTTCAAGTAGTTTGCCTACTAGCAACACACGTATCAAGCTCACCTTATCTCACCGCATGCGTTTCAACCCCAATCTGTATACCACCGCATGCATATCAATATCACAACGTATCATAAATCGCACTTCAAGTGCATAATATCACAACTTGCCCAAGAAGTCAACAATACTAGTGTTTCCACAATAAATAGTCAATGGCTCAACCACAATATGCACAAAAGTCTCAATAATAATAACCGAAGTGAATAACTCAACAAGAATGGTATTTGAACAATTTACAACTTTGCCTCAATGTGAATCACGACCTTTATAACTCAATACCAAATTCAACAATAAGATATTCCAAGAAATAACAACTTCAAGTAAGGAACTCAACGTTTAAATAATGAATAAGAAATAGAGAGAATAATAACTTTAACTAAACATGTAAAGACAATTAGCAAGTAAGAGTTAAAACAAGTATTAAGTAAAGCATGTAAAGATAGACTAATGATGACGAATATAACATATTATGACAACTCAATTAAAGGCATGAAAGGAGTCTACATAGCTAAAACCGGTCTATTACCATATTTATCCCGTGTACACACTCGTTACCTTACGTACACGGCTTTCATATATCACAATTAGCACAAAACAATACCAATCCTAAGGGGTAATTTCCCCACATAAAGTTAGGTTAGATACTTACCTCAAAACACGCTAACTCAATCCACTAGTAAGCCTTTCCCGCGATTATCCAACTTCGAACGGCTTGAATCTAGACAAAACAACTTCATACCATAAATATAAACTATAGAAAGCAATTCCGAGCAATAAACTTGCAAATTTTAAAGAGAAACAAAAAGTCAACTCAAAAAGTCAACCCTGCGATCGCGTCTCGGAACCCGACCAAGCTTATCCTTTCCGCATCTACTATGACGATGGTGCACATGCGTGTCCGTACCTGCGGCCAAACCCTCCACATGGGTGATGACACAAGAACAACATCAGTTCAGCAAATCAACCAAGGTCCGAAATGAGCCGATTTCAATCTGATTCACCCCCGGGACCCCGTCCGAATATTCTAACAAGTTACACATAACAGACCTACTCGAGGCCAAAAATCACATCAAACAACATGGATTCTACGAATAGAAACCTAATTCAAGACTATTAAAACTATGAACATCCGACTTCCAAAACTAATGCTAATTCATACCAAAACAGCTTCGATTAACCTCAAATTTTGCACACAAGTCATAAATGACATGGAAAACCCATTTCAATTTTTGAAATCGGAATCCGATCACGATATCAATAAAGTCAACTCCCGGTGGAACTTCTCAACCTTCCAAACCTTCGACTTTTTGTCTTTCGCCAATTCAAATCGAAAGGACCTACGGACCTCCAAATCAATATTCGGACACGCTCCTAAGTCCAAAATAATTATACGGAGATATTGGAACCGTCAAAATTCTATTTCGGAGTCGTCTACACAAAAGTTAAACTCCGGTCAACTCTTTCAACTTAAGCCTCCAACTTAGGGACTATGTGTCCCATTTCACTCTAAAACTCACCTGAAACCAAAATCAACTACCCCGACAAGTTACATAACCATAATACAACATAGAGGAGGCAATAAATAGAGGATCGAAGCTAAAATAGTCAAAATGATTTGTCAGGTCGTTACAAGTATGTATTTGAATTAATTAACTAATTAGCATTTAAAATTATCCAATTTAATCCCTTTACAAATTCATTATATAAGTAAAATTAATTTTAAAGTTGACAAAACTCTTAGGCTACATAAATATATTTTTATAAAAAGAGCATTGAGAATGAATAATATTAGAAAATAGTATTAAAAGTCAAATTGGTAAAAATATATACTTAAATCAATAAGGGTAAAGTAGTAATAGACAAAATGCATCCTAATTGAGTTTCTGTCATTAACTTTTTGTTCCTTTTCACATTCATTTCAATAAATAATATCTCCCTATATTTTTTATATATTGGGTTATTTTTGGTCAAATATTAATTCATATCATTCATTTTTAGACTTTGCATCATTTTCATCATTTTCATCATTTTCAAGAAGTTACCTTTTTAAATTTTTTATTTTATAACTCAGACACAATAACAAAATGTCGTTTTCTTAGCGAAATATCATTTTTTTTAACCTTTTAAAAATAACGTACACACTATACAAAAATAGTCATCTAATTATTTTTTATTATTTAGGACTTCCAAATCAACTAAATTTTTTATATTAATTTTTATTTTAAAAACTATATAAATATACCATATTTATAGAAGAAATACGAGCAAAATCAAAGTAGGAAACTAGATGTACTTAAGACTCCTTTTTAATTGGTTTATGAGTTTTATCTTTGTTATAGAATTATTGCTTTTACAAATTTACTATTTTCTTAAGAAAGAAAAGAAAATTAATTGAACGACATTAAGTAGGAAGCAATAATGTCTCAAAAACTAATTAACTAAAAGAGATTAAAAGTCCGTTTGGCCAAGCTGCCAACAACTGCTTATTTTTAAAAGTGCTTTTAAGAAAAATACTTTTGCAAAGTAGAAACTTGTGTTTGGACAATTAATTTAATTAAAGCTTTTTGCAAGAAAATTGTGTTTGACTAATCTTTTCAAAAAGTACTTTTAAGTATTAAATTACGAAAAAAGAGATTTAGGTTCACTTTGCAATTAGTATTATTTAAAAGAGAGAAATAAATTTAAATACTTATTATAAATAAATTCAATTCAAATATAAATATAAAATAAAACACAAATTAAAATGTATTTTATTTATAGTAGAGAGAATATTCTAAGAAGGGATAAAGGAAAGAGAATAAAAATATGATGAAAATAAAAAAGAGAAGAACAATATGATAGAAATGAAAAGAAGAAAAAAAGGAAAAGTTTAAATATGAGGGATAATTTGAAAATTATAAATTTATTGTAAGAATATTTTTATCCTAAATAAATTTATTTTATATTTCTATTTCTATTTCTGTTTCAGCTTTAACTTCTGAATCTCTACATTCTGCAACTGTTGCACCAGGGAGCTGAGTTTAGTTTAAAAGGTCTGAAAAATGAAAACAGGTCCTTTAAGGGGGTATGCCCAATCCACGAATCATACCCAAAAAGTCTCTTGTTGCCTTTACCAATTCAGTTCTTGCATTTCATGCCACATTTTCTTTTGCTCTTCTAAAAAGAAAAATTGTATGAAACTTTGACCACCTTCATTTATAATTTAGAAATGTCCAAGAGTCAGTCACGCACGGTTCGAGACTTTGTGGATAATGGGTCCTATATAGGCCAAAATCCGTCTTTGGGATCAAATGAGAGAGTATCAATAAAGGGTTGATAAAAACCGGGTGCTCCTAAGCTATTGCCGAGGAGAGATGCAGGTCGGTTCGTCGAGCAGCCGTACAGTGATAGTGCTGCCCCACATGCCGTACCGAACACTTTCAAAATGCCACCTTAACTGAAAATATACCATGGCACGAGCGACCCCGAGGATCATGTGATCCACTACGTGTTACACCCCATGTTTTTGTACATGAAAGTACGCCATGAGTAAATTGATATAAGCTCGGGGATGAGATTATCTTGAGATTATAAGCATTATACTATTTCAAACACATGATGAGTAAATTCGTGAAGGAGAGAAGGTAAGCAAAGAGAAGAAAATGAGTTTCATTAAAGGTTGTCGATTTGGGATACAATACGGCCCGAGCTAAAGATACCCGATATTTATGGTCTAATATCATAAAAAGGTACCACATGACCATGGTAATAAGGTATGTTAAAAGTGAGTAGTATTTTAAGTAATTTGAGATAATCCTTAATTATGTGAATTATTGAATAATGGGGAAATTAACTAGTTAATTAATAATTAATAGTTGATTAATCAACGTCTTTGGATAAGACTAATGAGCTAAAACGCGGCAGCAAGAATAAGCTTAAATAAGTGACTCTTACACCATTAGCAAGGTGGCACACTTAGGGAAATTGTTTTGCCAAGTAACCTTTATCAAGTGGGGCCACACTACTTTAATAATAAGCCTCTCTAACTCATTTAAGAGAGTTATCAATCAAATTTGCATGGGTAACGTTATTAGCTACAAAAAGGCTTCTTAAAAATCACAAAAATGAAGAAAGTCATAGTCACAAAGTGACGGATGAAGCTTCGATGAACTATATGAGATTATAGCATGTAATAGCTGTGTAGGATGCAATTCCAAGAGAACACGGTACAATCTTTCTCAAGACATCATACTGATATTTTCCTACTTCGATCCGCCGTTACGAGTTGTTGCAATTGACGTGTGTTGGAAGAATTGTCAAAAGAATCGGCTCAGGTATGTTAAGGATAAGCTTTTACTTCATTTTGGCATGATATCATAATTACACGAGTTTGATAACGAGGCATAAAGAAAAATTCATATCCCAGAATTTACGTATATTTTCCTAGTCTTTGTGATGACCCAAAAAGGGTCATCCCGTATATTCTATCTAATGCTGTGTTCTGAGGTCGTGAAAAGTTCCTTCTATCTCACCTCGATTTGTGTGCGCAGTCCGGGCATGTAGCCGGGAAGCCTTTATGTGAAAAGCTGATAAAAATAAAAATTTTGTATTGGAAATTTGAATAAAGTTGACTTCGGTCAACATTTTTGGTAAACGGACCCGAAATCGTGATTTGACGGTACCAGAGGGTCCGTAGGAAAATATGGGACTTAAGCGTATGCCCGGAATCGAATTCTGAGGTCTGAGAAATGAATTTTTAAAGAAGATTGTTTTTTGAAAAATATAAAGGTTTTTGAAAATGAAATTTGAGGTGAAGTCTGTGATATCGGACCGCATTACTATTCCGAAGCCCAGTACAGGTTCGATAGGATTTATATGTGTTATCCGTGAAATTTGGTAAGAACTGAACTTAATTTGACGTGATTCGGACCTTAAATACAAAACTTAATATTTATAGAAGTTTGAAGAATTTTCATGGATTTTTGGTTTAATTCATCGTGTTAGTGTTGTTTTATGTGGTTTGAAACCTCGAGCGAGTCCGTGTTAGGTTATATGACTTTGTGTGTGGTTGGACGGGGTCCCGGGGGGCCTCGGTACGTTTAGAATGCTCATCGGGTGTTTTTATAACTTAGGAGACAGCTGAACCATTGCTGGTCTTGGTGTCTCGCACCTGCGATGGACCTTCCGCAGGTGCGGCGAGGAGTTCGCAGGTGCGGAACTTAGCCCAAACCCCCAATCCTCGTAGGTGCGGTTAGTTTTCCCCAGATGCGGAGCCGTGGGTGCGGCCAATTGACCGCAGGTGCGACCCCAAGTGAGTTTTCGCACCTGCGATAGTAGTTCCGCAGGTGCAGTCCCAGGGGCACAGGTGCGGTCCCAGGGGTGCAGGTGCGGAGTTGTTGGGCAGAAAAGGGGCAGAACCGAGGGTTTATGTTATTTTCACCATTTTCAAATTGGGGAGCTCGGGAGAGGCGATTTTTGGAGGCTTTTGCACCTGGGTAATTTGGGTAAGTGATTTCTATCCATTATAGACCAATTTCCATGGTTCCACTCTTAAATCCAACCTTTAATTTCGAAAATTTTGGGTAGCAAAAGGGATAAACTTTAGACCGAATTATTGAGTTTTGATTGAATTTTTGACCTCCGACTTGAGAGATTTTCATATGTTTAGACTCGTGGGTGAATGGGTGTCCGAAAAATATAATTTTTACCCGATTCCGAGACGTGGGCCCGGGGAAATTTTTGGGCAATTTTCCTAATTTCGCGTTTTAGCTTCGAATTTATTTGTTAAACTAGTTGCTTGTAGTATTATTTACACAATGATATTGATTTGAGTAGATTTGGGCCATTGGGAGTCGGATACCCGGGCACGAACGTGATTTCAAGTTTGTTTTGAGCGGTTGAGGTAAGTATCTTGCCTAACCTTGTATGGGGGAATTACCCCTTAGGATTTGAGTCTTCTATGTTGATTGTAGTCCGTGTACGCGAGGTGACGAGCGCATGCTCAGACTTATTTGTGGAAAGTTGACCCTTTAGGAATCTTAGATCCTTATATTCGCCGAGTATGAAGTGTCCTTAGCATGATTGAATTTCCTAATTTCTAGTATCATCTTTATTTGCCTAAATGTGGAAGTTCTTACTTTTGGATTTACTCATATTGCCTACTTGACTCCTAATTGAATTATCTGAAGGTTTTATTTCCTTTACTGTCATGCTATATCTTCTTAACTGCGTATCTCAAATTTGCAATTATCTTCATCTCAACCTATAATTGTTTTGGTCTTAAATGAAGTTATGATTACTCTCTGCTGCTTGTCCTTAAGTGGAAATTGTTGAATATTCTTGTAACTGATAAACTTAAAGGAAGTTTAGATATTCTATACCTTCGTGACATGCCTTATATGGAGTTATTGGATTTGTGTTGATTTCTTGTGTTCACCCGTGTAATTAGGTGCGGCTGTTACATGCTATTTTCCGTCCTTGTTGAGTGATTCGTAATATGACTAGATCTCCTTATTATGTTTATTTCCCGTGAACTAGTTTTGGCTGTCTTGTAGTTGAAGGCTCTCGAGTTGATGTATTAATTGTATCTTGAATTGTTGCCACTGTTGTTGTTGTACCTGTTGTGGTTATGCACGAGGTTTTTGCTGTGCAGTTGTTGATATGGGGATTTGCACGAGGTTTCTGCCATTCCATGTTTACTATTGATATTGCACATGCAGCGTGATAAGGCAGGATACGAGATTGAGTGTTGCATATGTGGCGTGACAAGGTGGGAACATATTTATGCATGTGTGGCGAAACAAGGCGGGCATATACTTTAATATTGCATGTGTGGCGTGACAAGGTGGGCTATGTCAGGGATTATTGTGATACTTGTGTTGGCCTGGGGACATCCCTTGTTGTTGATATTGTGTACTGGAACACTTACCGTGTGAGTTCATTCGTGTGGAAATTTATGAGATGAAAATGTACGTGTTGCTCCTTTGTTTTCTTTATGTCTATTGGTTATTGAAATCATGTTAGGACACCTACACAAGCATACCCGTAGTTAAGTACTATTAATGGATTCACGACTCTTTGTTGTTGTCAAATATAGATACTCTTGTTGTGCTTACCGTATGGGTGGGAATGACCCAATTGGCATGTGAGTCGTCCGTGCAGTTAGTACTCGAATGAGGGTGCAAGTTGCCAAGTGTTAGGGTTTGGATATTGGGAACGTAAATGATGATTTTTCCGAGGTTCAGAACCTCGTGGAGATGTCTATGAATTTGATGTAGAAATGGTTGAAGTTGTTGAGTCATTACATGCTCGTGTTGTATCTTTACATGCCATATTTATCTGTGTTCTATTCAGTCTTTGTGTTACTTCATGGTTTCCGCTGATACTTATTATTTTCCTTCTTTATCGAATTCAGTGTCTTGTTATCTATATTGCGTAGCCTTTATGTGTACATCATTATTTCCATGATTCCTATATTGATATTTGTTCAGTTTTTATTAGACCAATGGGTGTCTTGACTAGTCCTCATCACTACTTCACTGAGGTTAGTCTTGATACTTACTGGGCACCACTGTGGTGTGCTCATACTACTCTTCTGCACATTTTTGTGCAGATTCCAGGTTTTCGCATAGCCGGCCGAGTGATTGATAGTAGCGTGGTTGCTGTTGTGGAGACTCAAGGTAAACCGCTTCAGCGTTCGTGGTTTCAGAGTCACCATCTTATATTTTGTTTGCACTGTTGTACTTATTTCTGAACAGTGGTATTTTTAGGAGTTTAGTGTAAATTCTTAAAAGCTTATGACTTGTACTTCCAAGTTTTTGGAATATAAAATGTGTAAAGAATTAATTATTTCAGAAAGGTATTAGATTCTATTTATTATTGTTGTTATTCCTGAATATTAGGTTTACCTAGTCCTTAAGACTAGGTGCCATCACGATACCCAACGGAGGGAAATTTGGGTCGTGACAGTCTTGTAAGTTACAATATTCTCCTTATCGGGACTTCATATTTAATTGTGTATTTTCTTTTTCCAGTCAAGAGAGTAGAAAGTCTATATATACAGTATTACAATATTTTCATTACCATCGAGCTATAATCGATGGTCAGGCCCCCATTGGGCAACCTCAGATCAAATGGTAAGTTATATACTGAGTCTGTTGTGGCCGAGCGCCTATAAGCGAGCCCAGTTGATCGAGATACATAGCCTAGTATGGCCGAGCGCCTATGAAC
>ML546723.1:102726-115932 GCA_005239535.1 Nicotiana rustica | reverse complement strand
GTTGGCTAGCCTAATTCCACGATAGGCGCCATCACGACCTGTTAAGATTTGGGGTCGTGACAATCAAGTTCTATTTCTCCATTATGATTTCCTTCTAAAAGAAATCCCTTTCCAGAAAGGTTGTTCCTCTGGCCACAAACACTTTACGGTCAGAAGGGTGATAGAAATAATATCCCATTGTTTCCTTGGGATACCCAATGAACCTACACTTATCAGATCTTGAGTCACGTTTATCAGACTGTAGTCTCTTAACATAAGCTAGACAACCCCAAACTTTAATGTGTTTAAGGTTAGGCTTACGTCCTTTCCATATCTCATATGGTGTTGTAGAGACTAACTTAGTGGGAACTTTATTAAGTAAGTATGTTGCTGCTTCCAAAGCATATCCCCATAAATTAATTGGAAGATTAGTGAACCCCAGCATAGATATCACCATATCTAATAAGGTTCGATTTCTCATTTCAGACACACCATTGTGTTGTGGTGTTCCTGGAGGTGTCCACTGTGAGAGAATCCCATTCTCTTTGAGATACATAGTAAAATCTTCACTAAGATATTCTCCACCTCTATCAGACCTTAGTACTTTGATACTTTTACCGGTATGTTTCTCAACTTCACTACAGAACATTTTGAACATTTCAAAAGATCAGATTTATGTTTCATAAGATACACAAATCCATATCTTGACATATCATCAGTGAAGGTGATGAAGTAAGAATATCCACCTCTAGCTTGAATTTTCATGGGCCCACAAACATCTGTATGAATTAGTCCCAATAATTCAGAAGCTATTTCTCCACTTCCAGTAAATGGAGATTTGGTCGGTTTTCCTTTGAGACAAGATTCACAAGTTGGATATGATTCAAAATCATATTTGTCAAGGTACCCTTCCTTGTACAACTTGTTAATTCTTTTCTCTCCAATATGACCAAGCCTACAATGCCAAAGGTATGTATGATTTACTTGATCATCTATTTTCCTCTTTAGACTTGAAACATGCATAATCGAATTAGCATTCACATTAGGTAAGACATAAACATTATGTTGGAATTATCCATTCACATATAAATTATCACCATAATAAATAGAGCAAATACCATTGCCTATGTTAATGCGAAAACCACGTTTGTTTAACATAGAAGCTGAAATTATGTTCGAAACAAATTTAGGAACGTAATAACAATCATCCAACATAAGTACTTTGCCCGTAGGCATTATTAAAGAAATTGATCCTACAGTTGCGGTCGCAACTTTTGCACCGTTTTCAATTTATAGATTAACTTCTCCTTTCTTTNCAAATCTTGAGAAAGCTCTTTGCCCAGTTTGCACCCCAACTTCTCAAGTTCTTCAATAAGATCAATCATATGATTGACATGGGGTCCAACTGGAGAGTTTCCAGTCAATTTGGATCCAAATAAAGCCTTAGATAGCTGGTATCTAGCTGTCCTGCTTTGTGTACCAAACATCTTCTTAAGATGTTCAATGATTGCAGTTGGATCCATATCCCGATGTTTCCTCTGTAGTTCAGAATTCATAGAAGCGAGAATGATGCATTTAGTAGTAAGACATTCTTCCAAGTATTTCTGATAAATCTTGGTAGCATCATCATCATCCTCGTCTGGGACTTCCTTGGCAGGCTTATCGATCACATCAATAAGCTTTTCATGCATGAGAACAATTCTCAAATTTCTGTACCAATCATCAAAGTTTGGTCCTACCAATTTGTTGGTCTCAAGTATTCCTCGCAGTGATATGACAGATATATTGAGAAATCTAAAATATAGAAAAGAAAAGGCAATAATATAAGAACATATTTGCATATATCATAAGACATGGACTTTTATCTAAATGATATTTCCACTAATTATTTTAAACTATTTACCCTCATTATAGTTTAAGAAATCTTTATTTCTTTTAGTGAAGTAAAGGAATCCTTTAACAATATGTATGAGCCCCTTGGAAGTCAAGTCGTTTCTCACATATATTTTAAAGGTAGGTACTCTTATCAATTGTATCCCCATATAATTCCCTTAAATAGCTCTATGTCATATAGTCCCCTGGTAGTCAGGTCGATCCTATTGGCATAGTTGAGTTCAACCATCATGATAGCAAAGAACTTATTAAATTTTATACTCCCCGGGTAGTCCAGGCGTCTAGTAAAAATTGAATAATTCTTTCAATCCATGCATCTAATACAATAAATAATTTTAACATATTTTCGNAAAATAATTTTAACATATTCTCGAACTATAAGTCTCCTGGTAGTCAGGCCGCTCCTTATAAACAAGAAATAAGTAAAATTATTTACTTTGATGGATAGCTCTATAAAAATATCTTATATTTATTATCTAAGAACTCAAATTTTAATATGAGGTAATTATTACTAAAACAAATTTTAATAACACAAAGATCAAATCTTTATTGCATGTGAATTTTGTTCAAGTTGTCTACATGCTTAGTCCTAAATTAATTTACATCACATGTAATAAATAATTCAAAATTACGTAATGAACAAGCACGTGACAATAAAAACTAAATTCAACATCTTCTAACATGTTTATATTATATATCACATATATCACAAACAATAATCCACGCCAGAATATTATTGTTAATTAACATCTCATGAACTAATAACAATTAAACTAACAGTATAATCCAATAACCTATTATAGATACCCGTCGTATCTAACACAAAATTTCAAATTTAAGTTACGAACTATCTCAATAGTTTAACTTATATGAATACATATTTTATTCACAATAATATCAGTCTAATATACATTCAAACAATTTGAATATTGCACAATACACAAGTATTATGGATTGAACTCTTCAAATATAATCTTAAAATATTTCGTAAATAAATTTTAGACACAATAAACCACGGCTCTGATACCACTGAAGGATTGCATATAGATGTTCATAACACGCAGCGGAAGACAATAACAATCCTAGGCAGAACTTTTCGTGTTTAAAATTTATTTACATGTCAATAGATCGGATCTAAGACGTACCTGGTGAAGAGAGTCTCGTTTCAAAATTTCTTCGATAGTGCGAAGACTCTATGCGTATCCACACCGAAACCGATCCTTGCTATCAACTCTTTGACCAATGAAACCCGCGAACAAATTGAACAAAATATTATGCTGAAATTTTTCTCAAAAATCTCAACTCAATGTTAGAAGAACAAGAAACACTTTTCTTGTGTATTTTCTCTCTTGGCTTGTGTTGCACTCTCACTTTCACAAAGTGATTTTCTTCTCAAGAATTAATTATATGGTAAACTTTTTCCATCCCCTTTATATAACATCACCTATAAACCTTTTTCCTATTTGATTGAGGTAATGATTTACTTAGGGTAAAAGTTTATTCCAAAATAAACTTTGTAAAACTTTTCCATTGAAAAGCCGCTGGCCGTGGCTAGTCCTTTTCATGGACTCTCCAATTCTAATCCTATTCAAAATTGAATTCAACTTATCAATATTTTCCTATTAATAAATTTAACTCCCATATCAAATGGGTTGAAAACTGCCGACAAGTCCATATGGACTTTCCACGTAAATTAATCCAATTCAAAATCGGATTTACTAACGAGACTTTGTTAATATTTTATATATCATCTCTTATATAAAATAAGTGTTAATTATATATATCACATATATATTTTAACCAAGAGATACAATTTAATTTTTTACTCCAAATAGAAAACTTCAATGTGTTCACAATATTAATTATATCCTTTGTGCTAGCAAAGAATATAATAATATTTCATTTGAACTAATAGCTCTATTTATTTGACTAATTAAATTCTTTAATTTAATTATCAAATAATAAAGTAATTAATCCTTTAGCAAAGATCAGAACAATCGTTAGTGTGCGACCCCATAGGTTCAATACTAAACCGGTAGTAAATTGATCATATCAATATACTAATCAAGGGTGGCGTCTAGCAACACTCCTTAACGACCGGATAGAATGAAGTATACAATTTACTCTCAAGAACCAGTAGAAGAATAATGTAGTAATTCCTTCTGTCCTTATAGCTCTGGATCACCCTAGGATATGGTTCAACTGTCAAATCCAAATAGGCGACCAACTATGTGTTCATGTCAAATATAATCGACCATTGAATGACCTAAGAAACTCTTTTTCTTCTTTCATTCAATTGCCCTGGCCAAGGTCTTAATTTGGTCGTTTATAATTCATGACAACATGGAGCTTAAAGTCATTACCAAGAGTTGGCAGATTCCATCTTGATCAATCACTAATTCTACAAGTATTTAATCGTACCCAATATCCTTTCAACTATCGCCCTAGGGCCATAGGTGTCTAGTATCAAAGCACAATAAATAACTTGTCAATTACTATGACGATCTCAGGTCAAAGAAAATTCTTACATCACATTCTTCAAGAGAATATCCTATTGACAGTTTATGGTAATTCTAACCATTAGGAATTATCCAATGAGTCGGTTCAATGATCATATCTCTATATGCATCATCTATCTATGTGATTTAGTTAATGAGATCAACTAATCTTTATCCCATAAAGACGATCACATAAATATTGATCTAACCGGATTACTAATGTCCAAATTAATAATCCTACGATCAAGAACAAAATTTAGATTAAACTATAAGAAACTTTATTCTCAGTATCATGATCTCCATCACAATGTCAAGTCTCAAAATTTAATCAAGGACCTTATCAAGTTAATCAAACAATTAATAATAACTATGATAAAAAAATATCAAATGCCATATATTTTTATATCAAATGACGTTCATAAAAATATGTTCAAATCATCAAATATGATATTGGATCTAGGGCATAACTACTATATCCCTAACAATTGATTCATTCTAATCACCTTGACTTTAGGTTCTTGTAAGCAAAACGAGGAAATATTGTATTGTTGTTTGAGAGTTTTGAGCCGCTCAAAGGCACTTTGAGTTTTTATACTCCTAACATTCCAACAAAGAATGTTAATCATGGGAGACTATTGGAGTAAGAACTATGTTTGACTTCTTGGTAACTTTGGTCTTCTGCGAGGAAGGCTATCCATATAGATTGCCATCTAAACCCCTTGGATTTGTTCATATCAGCAATCATCTTTTGATCATGAGTTAAGCTCCTATCTACTTCACAGTTCATATTTGTCACACCTCCTTTTTTACCCGGTAAGGGTAATAAGGGAGTTTTTCCACTTTAAGTGACATTATTCGAATTTTGAGATTTATTTTATTTATTTTGAGTCGCCACCGGGATTTTTACGGTGCTCCGGGACACCATTTATTTATTAAAAATCCCAAAGAAACCAAGGAATTTTGACTCTGTTTAAATTGTCTGCGCACCAAAATTTCGGGTAAGGAATTCTGTTAACCCGGGAGAAGGTGTTAGGCATTCCCGAGTTCCGTGGTTCTAGCACGGTCGCTTAATGATTGAACTTGGCCTAAATTATTTAATTNGCGATCCAGAAATCCGGGTAAGGAATTCTGTTAACCCGGGAGAAGGTGTTAGGCATTCCCGAGTTCCGTGGTTCTAGCACGGTCGCTTAATGATTGAACTTGGCCTAAATTATTTAATTACTTCTTTTTACACCTATGTGTATTTTTATATTCTTTACCGCTTTTATTATTCACTTGTATTTAAAGAGTTATTTTGAGACGGATCACGTATGAGTAAACCCGTTGAAGTTGAATGTGTCAAAAATTATGTCACGCGAACGTGTACATAACTCTCAAAACTGAATTCATTTAGAGATGTAATTAAAGTTGCGCAAGCGCATATTTTGCTTTGGTTTTCAAAAGAAATCAAAATCACGTCATGCGAGTGTGTACGCAATTCCGATAATTTTTAAGAAATCCATTCCTAAATGTGTCTCTACGAGTGTTCATTTTAGTCTTTATTTGTGTTACGTAAACGTATACACATTTTTGAGAAAAGGTATATTTTAGTTGTTTTTATTCAAAGCAACGCGAGCGTATACCTTGATATATAATTTGTTTTCTAAGTCTAAAGTAGTCACTATCTAATTAAGGAAGGTGTTTGAGGTTCACTATATCTAAAGTAAATTCCTAAATTAAGTCATGAGACTAATCTAGAAAGGCATTTCTAGATATAATGATATGGATCACTCCCAAACTAGATTCATTGATCCAATACATGGGGATTTGGGATATGGCCTAATTTAGTGTCGCGACCCGCCACCGTCGGGTCCGTGATGTCGTCTAACGTTAAACCTGCTAGACAAGCCAACGTGTATTTTCAATTTACTTTATTCCTTGATTAATCATTAAGAACAGATAAACTACAACATTAACCTGAATGAAATACAAGACGAAGCAAGATATATATAAATATTTCAAAGCAAAGCCTTTACGAAATTTCACCAAAACTAGCCACGTACTGAGTAAGTGTCGATCCTAACCTCGGCGAAGTAGTGACGAGGCTAGGACACGACAACTAAGACAACCTGTGCAATTTAATAATAATCGGAAGAAATAACAGCAAGAATAATCAGTTAAGCACAAGGGAAAAGGGGAACATGCTGGGGAAAAGAACTATCAAATAACAACAATAACAAAGTAAAATGACAGTTCAGATATTAAAATAACAGCAGGAAATAACAAACACAGAAGAAAACAGTGCACGACATCACCCTTCGTGCTTTTAATCTCATCCTCACCAAATAATCAATAAAAACGGCACGACATCACCCTTCGTGCTCTTAATACCATAACATGGCACGACATCACCCTTCGTGCTTTTACACTCTCATCCTCACAATAAATAATACACGGCATCACCCTTCGTGCTTTACACTCTTCCTCACAGAAATCAATACACGGCATCACCCTTTGTGCTTTATACTCTTCCTCACCCAAACAATATCAATAGCAGAAATTTGGCAAGGAAGAAATCAAAAATATGACCCATAACAATAATTCACAACATCCCGGTAAGGGAACAACAGTAGAAATATCACCGTACGGGCAGGGGACATAGCTATAACCAATCTCACTCAAGTACATATCTATACAAAATATTTCTCAACCGAAACTCATACTCAACAATATTCATTACAAAGGATTTCCACCGAATAAACAACCACCAAAGTGAAATTTAATCTATAACACAGTAAATATCAATGAAAATCACGTAATTCATAATATCCGACCCACGTGCATGCTTGACACCAACATATAGGTACTCGTTACCTCACCTATACGTTGAACATAGTATAAACACATAGGAAATAAGACTCAACGCCTATTCCCTCAAGCTAAGGTTAGGCCAAACACTTACCTCGACTTTCACGACCAAAATCAAGCCTCAATCACCGCTTTTCGTTTTGAACTTGACTCCAAATCGATTGTGTCTATACATAATTGACTCAATAACATCAATAAACTTTAAATAATTCAATTCCAATGCTTAATTAAAGCTTTTCTAACATTCTTCCAAAAAAATTCATAAATCGACCCCGGGCCCGCTAGGTCAAAACACGAGGTTCGGACTATAACCCGATCACCCATTCACCCATGAGCTCGATGTAATTAGTTTCGAAATTCGACCCCAAAACGAGGTCTAAATTCCAATTATACAAAAAGCCCTAACTCTACCCAAATTCCTAATTTTCTACTCTTAAGAACATGATTTAGGCCTAGAAGTCTAGTGGGTGTTAATGGAAATTGAAGAAAACAAGTCTAAGAATACATACCTATGAATTTATGGTGAAGTTCTCTTTCAAAAATCGCCCAATTTGGAGTTTGGAAGAAGAAGTTATGAGGTTTTGATTAAATCCTGTAATGGCTACTGGTTTTAAAATGACTGGGCGAAATTGCCCTATGCGTTGGCGACCTGGGTGGTGCGTTCGCATACGCTTACTACTTATTCCCTTCGCATTAGCACTGCCTTGGGTGCGTTCGCACAGGGTTAAAATTTACCCAGCCCCCAACCCCCTAATACTCTATGCGTTCGCGGCTTATTGGGTGCGTTCGCGTAGAGTAATTTTCCTATGCTCCGCGTTCGCACCCTGTACTATGCATTCGCATAGTGTTAGACAACCCCCTCCCAAATCCTGTGTCGTGCATTCGCATGACTTCCCCTGTGTTCGCATAGCACAAAATCTCATACACCAGAAACTGACCAAAAACACCAGATTTTTAAGTCTAAAAATACTCCGACACCTATCCGAAACTCACCCGAGCCCTCGGGGCTCCAAACAAAATATGCACACAACCTCAAAATTATCCTACGGACTTACTCGTGCGATCAAATCGCCAAAATAACCTCTTAAACAATGAAGTTATCATTAAAATCAAAGAAAATTTCCATAACTCTCAAAGTATCAAAATTACAATCGTGGGTCCGAATCATGTCAAACGGCTTCCGTTTCTTATCAAATTTTACAGACATGTTATAAATATTATATTGAACCTGTACCAGGCTCCGAAACCAAATTACGGGCCCGACACCATAGGCTTCACACATAATCAAATTTCTAAAATTGTTTATATTTTCAGAAAAATAATTTCTTTCAAAAATTCATTTCTCGGGCTTGGGGCCTCGGAATTCGGTTCCGAGCATACGCCCAAGTCCCATATTTTCCTACGGACCCTCCGGGACCGTCAAATCACGGGTCCGGGTCTTTTTACCAAAAATATTGACCAAAGTCAACTTAATTTAAATTTCAAAAACAAAACTATCATTTTATTAGTTTTTCACATAAAGGCTTCTCGGCTATACGCCCGGGAAGCGCACGCAAATCGATGTGAGATAAAAGGAGGTTTTCACGACCTCGGAACACAGAATTGACTTATATAACAAGGGATGACCTTTTGGGTCATCACAATCTCCACCTCTAAAACAAACGTTCTTCCTCGAATGTACATAGAATAGTACCTAAATCGGGGAATAGATGGGGACATCGACTCCGCATATCGGACTCGGACTCCCAAGTAGCTGCCTCGACAGGCTGACCTCTCTACTAAGCATGGACCGAAGGATAACTCTTCGATCTCAACTGACGAATCTACCGGTCTAATATGGCTACCGGCTCCTCCTCATAGGTCAAATCCTTGTCCAACTGGACACTGCTGAATTCAAGCACATGGGATGGATCGGCGAGATACTTTCGAAGCATATATACATGAAACACCGGATGCACGGTTGATAAACTCGGTGGCAAAGCAAGTCTGTAGGCCTCCTCTCCCACTTTATCAAGAATCTCAAAGGGACAAATGTACCTAGGGCTCAACTTGCCCTTCTTTCCGAACCTCATCACGCTCTTCATGGGCGACACCCGAAGCAATACCCGATCTCCTACCATGAATGCCAAATCTTGAACTCTACGGTCTGCATAACTCTTCTGCCTAGACTGAGCTGTACGAAGTCTATCCTGAATGATCTTCACCTTATCCAAGGCATCCTGCACTAATTTCGTACCCAATAATCCAGCCTCCTCCGGCTCAAACCACCCAACTGGCGACCGATACCGCCTACCATACAACACCTCATAAGGAGCCATCTGAATGCTCGCCTGATAGCTGTTGTTGTAGGCAAACTCAGCTAAAGGCAAAAACTGGTCCCAAGAACCTCCAAAGTCAATGACACATGCTCGCAACATATCCTCTAAAATCTGAATAGTACGCTCGGAGTGTTCGTCCGTTTGAGGATGAAACGTTGTACTATAATCAACCCGGGTGCCCAACTCACGCTGAAATACTCTCCAGAAATGTGAGGTTAACTGCGTACCTCGGTCAGAAATAATGGAAACGGGCACACCCTGAAGGCGAATAATCTGCCTAATGTAAATCTCTGCCAATCTCTCTGAAGAATATGAAACTGCTACAGGGATGAAATGTGCTGACTTGGTCAGCCTAGCCACAATGACCCATATCGCATCGAACTTCCTCTGAGTCCGTGGGAGTCCCACTAAGAAGTCCATAGTGACATGCTCCCACTTCTACTCAGGAATCTCAATCTACTGCATCAATCTACCGGGTCTCTAGTGCTCGTACTTAACCTGCTGACAGTTCAAGCACCGAGCTACATATGCCACGATATCTTTCTTTATCCTTTGCCACCAATAATGTTGGCGCAAATTATGGTACATCTTTGCGGCGCCCGGATGAATGGAATATCGGGAACTAAGGGCCTTCTGCAATATCAACTCACGAAGTCCATCAACATCAGGCACACAAATATGGCCCTGCATATGCAAGACTCCATCATCACCAACTGAAACCTACTTGGAACCTCTGTGACAAACTGTGTCCCTAAGGGCACGCAAATGAAGATCATCATACTGCTGATCCCGAATACGGTCAAATAATGTAGATTGAGCCACCGTATAAGCTAAAACACTGTCGGTCTCAAAAACATCCAATCTCATGAACCGGTTGGCTAAAGTCTGAACATCTAAAGCAAGCGGTCGCTCCCCGACCAGAATATAAGCAAGACTACCCATGCTGGCTGACTTCCGGCTCAAAGCATCGGCCACCACATTGGCCTTCCCCGGATGATATAAGATGGTAATGTCATAATATTTTAACAACTCTAACCATATTCTCTGCCTCATATTCAACTTTTTTTGCTTGAACAGATATTGCAAACTCTTATGATCTGTGAACACCTCACATGAAACATCATACAGATAATGCCTCCAAATCTTCAGCGCGTGGACAATGGTTGATAACTCCATATCATGAACTGGATAGTTCTTCTCATGAACCTTCAACTGACACGAAGCATATGCTATAACCTTGCCATCCTACATCAACACAGCACCAGGTCTAACCCGTGAAGCATCACAATACACGGTATATGGCCCTGAACCTGTGGGTAAAACCAACACCGGTGTCATGGTCAAGGATGCCTTGAGCATCTAAAAGCTCGCCTCACACTCATCTGACCACTTGAGTTGGGCACCCTTCCGAGTCAACTTGGTCATCGGGGATGCAATAGATGAAAAGCCCTCCACGAACCGATGATAGTAACCTGCTAAGACCAAGAAGCTCCGAATCTCTTAACTGCTGAAATCTTCTTGGGATCCACCTGAATCCCCTCTACTAATACAACATGACCCAAGAATTCAACCGAGCTCAACCAGAACTCACACTTGGAAAACTTAGCATACAACTGACTGTCCTTCAGAGTCTGGAGGGCGACTCGAAGGTGCTGCTCGTTCTTCTCCCGACTGCGAGAGTAAATCAAAATATCGTCAATGAAGACAATCACGAAAAAATCTAAATAAGGCCTGAACACTCGTTTCATCAACTCCATGAAAGTGGCTGGGGCATTTGTCAACCCGAATGACATCACCAAGAACTCATAATGCCCGTACCGAGTGCAAAAGGGTGTCTTAGGGACATCAGACGCCCTAATCCTCAACTGATGGTAGCCAGATCTCAAGTTAATCTTTGACAACACTATGGCACCCTGAAGCTGATCAAACAAATCATCAATCCTCGGCAATGGGTACTTGTTCTTGATAGTAAACTTGTTCAATTGCCGGTAATCAAAGCACATCCTCATCGTTCCGTCCTTCTTCTTAACAAAAAACACTGGCGCACCCCAAGGAGAAACATTAGGCCTAATAAAGCCTTTACCTGGAAAATCCTGCAACTGCTCCTTCAACTCCTTTAGCTCTGGCAGGGCCATACGATATGACGGAATAGAAATGGGTTGGGTGCCCGGATCCAAATCAATACAAAAGTCAATATCCCTGTCGGGTGGCATACCCGGCAGGTCTGCAGGAAACACCTCTGGAAACTCATGAAAAATAGGCACATACTCCATAGAAGGAACCTCGGCACTAGAATTATGAACATAAGCAAAATAGGCCAAACACCCCTTCTCAACCATGCGCCGAACCTTCATATATGAGATAACATTGCTGGAAGAATGACCAGGAGTCCCCCTCCACTACAATCGAGGTACTCCCGACAAGGCCAGGGTCACGGTCTTAGCATGATAGTCCAGAATAGCATGATAAGGAGACAACCAATCCATCCCCAATATAACATCGAAATCGACCATATCAAGGAGCAGAAGATCTACTCTGGTCTTAAGACCACCAATAACCACTATACATGCACGGTATACATGATCTACCACAATAGAGTCACCTACCGGTGTAGACACATATACAAGAGTACTCAGGGAATCACGAGGCATGATTAGATAAGCAGCAAAATATGAGGACACGTAGGAAAATATGGACCCCGGATCAAACAAAATCGAAGCATCCCTACTACAAACTGAAACCATACATATAATGACTGCATCGGAGGCCTCAGCCTCAGGCTTGGCGAGAATAGCACAACATCGAAGCTAGGCCCCACCAATCTGAACATCCCTGGGTTGACCTACTACGGCCTGACCTCTACCTCTAATAGCATGACCTCGACCTCTAACTATCTGGCCTCCACTTATGGAACCTCGACCTCCACCCCTAGCTGGCTGAGGGGGTGGTGGAGCACCTAGTGCGGGAATCATAGCACGGGAACCCTGGTGCTGAGAACCACTCGAGACTCGGGGGAAAAATCTAGCAATGTGCCCCGTTCCACCACAAGTATAAAAAGATCTCGACTGCTGAGACTACTAGCCCTGAAACCGTCCCTGTCGACCGGAGTAACCACTCTAAAACTATGGAGCGGCGGTGCACTGATAGGAGCTAGTGGTGTTCTGCGGGATACCTGAAGTGCTGACTAAAAGGGTCTAGGAGGATGACCTCTACCAAATGAATCCTTGCCTCCACATGAAGAACCACTGAATCGTCCAAAATTACGAGGCCTATCGTCAGACCCCTGATCACTACCCTACAATAAGACCATCTCGACTCGCCTGGCCACATTGGCTGCCTCCTAAAATGAAATATCACTTCCTATCTCCCTGGCCATCTATAGTCTAATCGGCTGAGCTATCCCCTCAATAAACCTCCTCACCCTCTCTCTGTCGGTGGGGAGTATCATGATCGCATGTCGGACCAAAGTGATAAACCTGGTCTCATCCTGTGTAACTGTCATAGAGCCCTGCTGGAGACGATCAAACTGCCTCTAGAGATCCTCTCTCTGGGTGACTGGAAGAAACTTCTCTAAGAACAAATCGGAGAACTGATACCAAGACAAAGGCGAAGATCCAACTGGTCTGGTCAACCAATAGTCCCTCCACCAAGTCTTGGCGGTACCATAAAGA
>ML546723.1:89262-102683 GCA_005239535.1 Nicotiana rustica | reverse complement strand
TCCCTCCACCAAGTCTTGGCGGGACCAGAAAGGCGGAAAGTAGCAAAATCAACCCCATTGGTCTCCACGATCCCATGTTCTGAAGAACCTTATAGCAGCTGTCTAAGTAATCCTGGGGGTCGTCTAAATGTGCACCACTGAAAGTAGTTGGAAATAACTTGGTGAATCGGTCCAATCTCTATAAAGAATCAGCAGACATAGCTGCTCCCTCAACGGCCTGAGCCACAATACCCGGTTGAACTACCCCAGCTGTCTGAGGTGTTGGAGTCTGGAACTGAGAAGCTAACTGCTCAAGTGTGCGGGTGGCGGGAGTTTGGGCTCCTCCCCCAGCCTGAGAGACGGATGGTGCTGTAGGAAGTAGACCTGCCTGAGCCACGCTCTCCATGAGGCCCACTAAACGGACCAGAGCATCCTATAGTACCGGGGTGGCAATGAACCCCTCTAGGACCTGAGCTGGTCCAACCGGGATTGTCTGGGCAGGAACCTCATCGGCATACTCTACTTGAGTATCCTTCACTAGGTATGCTACTCTGGGCTGAGCCCTGCCCCTGCCTCGGCCTCTAGTACGACCTCGGCCCCTCGTAGGAGCTGCAACTGGAGCCTCGGGCTGCTGGTCAGTAGATAAAGAAGCACGTGTTCTCGCCATCACCGAGAGAATAGAATAGAAATTCAATTAGCATTTAGAAGTCAAATCGCATGACAGAGAAGAATAGATGTGAAGATATTCCAAAACTCTGCAGCCTCTAGGGGATAAGTACAGTCGTCTCCGTACCGATCCCTCAGACTCTAACAAGCTTGTCCGTGAATTGTGAGACCTAAACAACCTAGTGCTCTGATACCAACTTGTTACGACCCGAATTTTCCACTGTCGGGTCCGTGATGGCGTCTAATGTTGAACCCGCTAGACAAGCCAACGTGTATTTTCAATTTACTTTATTCTTTGATTAATCATTAAGAACAGATAAAACACAAAATTAACCTGAATGAAATATAAGACGAAGAAAGATATATATAAATATTTCAAAGCAAAGCCTTTACGAAGTTTCACCAAAACTAGCCAAATCCCAGAATAGTGGAGTCACATCTCATGGACTGTCTAAGAGTAATACACATAAAAGTCTGAAAGAAATAAATACATCCGATTCTGAATCAACTAGAACAGAAATACAAGGAAAATAGGAGGGGACGCCAAGGCCTGCGGACGCCAACATGACTAACTCGATGTCTCCGGGTGGATTGAATGAAGCCTCCTAGCTCTAATGTCCAAGGGGTCCT
The DNA here is from genome assembly GCA_005239535.1 of Nicotiana rustica. Taxonomy (NCBI): domain Eukaryota; kingdom Viridiplantae; phylum Streptophyta; class Magnoliopsida; order Solanales; family Solanaceae; genus Nicotiana; species Nicotiana rustica. The sequence goes on along the minus strand of ML546723.1, from coordinate 101,408 downwards.
GTATCGGGATCTACACAACAAAAGATGTGCAGGTGTAGTGTCAGTACAACCGACCCCATGTACTGAGTAAGTGTCGATCCTGACCTCGGCGAAGTAGTGACGAGGCTAGGACACGACAACTAAGACAACTTGTGCAATTTAATAATAATCGGAAGAAATAACAGCAAGAATAATCAGTTAAGCACAAGGGAAAAGGGGAACATGCTGGGGAAAAGAGCTATCAAATAACAGCAATAACAAAGTAAAATGAAAGTTCAGATATTAAAATAACAGCAGGAAATAACAAACACAGAAGAAAACAGTGCACGATATCACCCTTCGTGATTTTACTCTCATCCTCACCAAATAATAAATAAAGGCAAGTGCACGGCATCACCCTTCGTGCTTTTAATCCCATCCTCACAATAATCAATAAAAACGGCATGACATCACCCTTCGTGCTCTTAATATCATAACATGGCACGACATCACCCTTCGTGCTTTTACACTCTCATCCTCACAATAAACAATACACGGCATCGCCCTTCGTGCTTTACACTCTTCCTCACAGAAATCAATACACGACATCACCCTTTGTGCTTTATACTCTTCCTCACCCAAAAAATATCAATAACAGAAGTTTTTCAAGGAAGAAATCAACAATATGACACATAACAGTAATTCACAACATCCCGGCAAGGGAACAACAATAGAAATATCACCGTCCCTGCAGGGGACACAGCTATAACCAATATCACTCAAGTACATATCTTTAAAAAATATTTCTCAACTGAAACTCATACTCAACAATATTCATTAAAAAGAATTTCCACCGAATAAACAACCACCAAAGTGAAATTTAATCTATACCACAGTAAATATCAATGAAAATCACATAATTCATAATACCCGACCCACAGGCATGCTTGACACCAACATATAGGTACTCATCACCTCACCTATACGTTGAACATGGTATAAACACATAGTAAATAAGACTCAACGCCTATTCCCTCAAGCTAAGGTTAGGCCAAACACTTACCTCGACTTCCATGACCAAAATCAAGCCTCAATCACCGCTTTTCCTTTTGAAATTGACTCCAAATCGATTGTATCTAGACATAATTGACTCAATAACATCAATAAACGCTAAATAATTCAATTCCAATGCTTAATTATAGTTTTTCTAACATTCTTCCCAAAAAGTCAAAAATCGACCCCCGACCTTGGACAAACCACGAGGTTCGGGCCAAAACCCGATCACCCATTCACCCACGATCCGGAATATATAATTAGTTTCGAAATTCGACCCCAAAGTGAGGTCTAAATTCCAATTATACAAAAAGCCCTAACTTTACCCAAATTCCTAATTTTCTACCCTTAAGAACATGATTTAGGCCTAGAAATCTAGTGGGTGTTAATTGAAATTGAAGAAAACAAGTCTAAGAATACATACCTATGAATATGTGGTGAAGTTCTCTTTCAAAAATTGCCTAATTTGGAGTTTGGAAGAAGAAGTTATGAGGTTTTGATTAAATCCCGTAATGGCTACTGGTTTTAAAATAACTGGGCGAAATTGCCCTATGCGTTGGCGACATGGGTGGTGCGTTTGCATAGGCTTACTACTGATTCCCTTCGCGTTCGCACTGCCTTGGGTGCGTTTTCACAAGGTTAAAATTTACCCAGCCTCCAGCCCCCTAATACTCTATGCGTTCGCGACTTATTGGGTGCATTCACGTAGAGTAATTTTCCTATGCTCCGCGTTCGTACCCTGTATTATGCGTTCGCATAGTGTTAGCCAACCACCTCCCAAATCATGTGTTGTGCGTTTGCATGATTTCCCCTGCGTTCGCATAGCACAAAATCTCAGACACCAGAAACTGACCAAAAACACCAGATTTTTGAGTCTAAAAATACTCTGACGCCTATCTGAAACTCACCCTAGCCCTCAGGGCTCCAAACCAAATATGCACACAACCTCAAAAACATCCTACGGACTTACTCGTGTGATCAAACTCCCAAAACAACCTCTTAAACATCGAATTTATCATTAAAATCAAAGAAATTTCCATAACTCTCAAAGTATCAAAATTATAACCGTGGGTCCGAATCATGTCAAATGACTTCCGTTTCTTAGCAAATTTTACAAAACTGTTATAAATATTATATTGAACCTGTACAGTGCTCCGGAGCCAAAATATGGGCCCGATACCATTGGCTTCACACATAATCAAAATTTTAAAATCCTTTATATTTTCAGAAAAACAATTTCTTTCAAAAATTCATTTCTCGGGCTTGGGACCTCGGAATTCGATTCCGAGCATACGCCCAAGTCTCATATTTTCCTACGGACCTTTCGAGACCATCAAATCATGGGTCCGGGTCTGTTTACTAAAAATATTGACCAAATTCAACTTAATTCAAATTTCAAAAACAAAACTATCATTTTCTCAGTTTTTCACATAAAGGCTTCCCGACTATACACCCGAGATGTGTACGCAAATCGAGATAAAATAAAAGGAGGTTTTTACGACCTCGGAACACAAAGTTGACTTATAAAATACGGGATGACCTTTTGGGTCATCACATTCAGCCCGATTTGTCATTTACCCCTTATGGACAATCTTAGTGTAGGCTATTTGTGAAAGAAGGAATTTTCTACAATTCAATTAAAAACATGCTAATAATGAAAGGTTTGCTGAAGATTCTAAAATAGAATCACTGATTTACGAGTTCTGAACGTAGCCAAGTATTTGGAAGAATTGAATAAGTACATTCAGCTATATTAGAACATTGGACTAAATGGTTTTATCAGTTTCAAATGGCGTAAATATATGCTACTTAATTCATAATTCATTCATTGGGTGTTACATAAGAAATTCATGCTTCTACTATTACAGACTCAATGCCTAACGAATATTTTCTAAGTTTATGGAAACGCTTTTGAATAGCAAATCTATACTTATACATTTAGAAATTCATCAGAGGCGAGAATAAATAGTTTTTAAGGTAAGTCATGGGAGTTTTAAGAAAACAGGTTTTTCATAGTAAAACTTGGAACTTCAGATAGATTCGTTTTAGTAGCAAAATTATACAACGTTTAAGAGGCATTTTGAATTCTAATTGAATACTAACAATCCATATTACATTAATGTTAAAGTGAAAATATAGCCTTAAAGCTTCTGAGCTTTCGTCCCTTAGGCCCAATAGCCTGGGGGGTCCAGGTTGATTCAGGCCTTAATGGGCCATTTTATCAAGCTGGCTCAGCTTCAAGGGAGTTTCATATTAGTAAAAAAAAGAAAAATAAAGCTGAATATTAATTTAGAATGTCCAGTACACATTTAAAACATATAAAGTCTATAGAGACAAATACATTGTTACATTGCCATTTTACTATGAAATACAATTTCCTAAAAAAAAACTAAAAGGCTAAAAGATTAACTGGCTAAACGCTGATTGTTGCTCATGTGCAAGCCAACGGTGTTCATGACTTTAAAAACCTGCATTTTACCACTGATTTTCGAACAAAATAAATTTTTATGCATCATTAAGGAATGAATCTGACCTCAATGGTCAGATTCACTGTATAAAAGTGCTTAAATATTTGTCTTGATTGCTTAGTCCTTATATTTAGATCACAAATGTTAATGCTTAAAACAGCACTAAAGGGAATGAATCTGACCTCAATGGTCAGATTCACTGTATAAAAGTGCTTAAATATTTGTCTTGATTGCTTAGTCCTTATATTTAGATCACAAATGTTAATGCTTAAAACAGCACTAAAGGGAATGAATCTGACCATTGGGGGGGGGGGGTCAGATTCAATTCCTTTAGTGCTGTTTTAAGCATTAACATTTGTGATCTAAATATATGGACTAAGCAATCAAGACAAATATTTAAGCACTTTTATACAGTGAATCTGACCATTGAGGTCAGATTCATTACCTTTAGTGCTGTTTCAACTAGTAATTCTTTTATGACTCTAATCATAGGAATGCATATCAAATAACATAAGCACAAAGGGAAAATGACAAGTAAAACCAAGCAGATTTCAGAATGATCCTCAAAATCTCAAAACCTAAACAGCTACACATGTCTCATTAATACAATACCCAAGTTCTCATGTTCATAATCATAAAAATAGAATATAACAGATGGTGTCAAGCATTTTCAGCACCAAACAAACACTAATTAAACACAGATTTCAGCAAAGTAATTCAGGGACATTCTTAGCAAACCAAAGCTTCATTTATATAGAAGAATTTACATACCTGTAAGAGTAAAAATAACAGCAAGATTTGACCACATAAAGGTTAGATTTTTTGAGCTTAATGAAGGCAACAGACAACAATAGCAAAAGAAAATAAAGACCAGCCGGAAAACAGTAATACCCAGGGAAAACCAACCAGAAGCAAAACAGGATTTAAACCCCAAAAGAACACTTTTCAGCAAAATCAACAACTAAACTAGTTGTTCAGAATCCCAGAATCAAACTTCAGCTAGCTTCATATCCATTTTTTGGTATTTTTAAGAATAGCGATAGAATTTCAGCACAGTTTTTTAGTGTGTGTGAAATTTTTGGATTTTCAGGTGTTAAAACAGTGTAAAAAAAAGGGTCTCTAAAATCTGTGTGTGTAAGCTCTGAATTTTTGTGTAGAGGTCTGAATTTTGTATGTGTAAAAATCTTAATTTTTAGAGAATAAGGTAGGTACTTATAGGGTTTTTTTATGGTAGCATATTATTAGCATATTCCTTATCCAATTGGCTGAAAATGGTACAGGTACAACTGTCAAACATTATCCTATTGGACAATTGTACCCTTTTAGAACCTTCTTATTGATTCCAGCCCTTATCCCCTTTTTGAAGTTACTATTTTACCCCTAAAATATATGATTTTCTGATATTTCCTCACTTCTAGAAGTTTCTTGGGTTGTTATACCCAAGATGCTTCAGTTGTAGTTCCTAAACTAACCCTTAGTACCCTTAGAATTACCCCTTAAGGTTAATCAAGGTTAAAAGGTTTGGTTATTATCATGTGTTAATTAATTTCAATCTGATTTAGTTGGTTAGCTATTAATTAACTTAGATTGATTAGTTTAAATCCTTAGACTTAGGTTCATTGATCCTATAATTTGTGTTAGTTAATCAAACCTAATTGGTTATCTTAACTAGGAATTAGGACTTAGTTATTCATTTAAGAGGGCATTAACCTAAGTTAACTTATTTAACAAAGTGTCTTTTTAGAAGGTTATCACTAATTAGATTAACCTTGAGTGGAGTTTGGTTATTAATTAATGGACTTAATAACAAATTTGTTTTAACCTAAGGGTCTAGGATTGCAACGACCAAGGGGGTCGTTTTGAGAGTGAGCGTCCCGATTCCCTAATAACTACTTCTCCCATGTCTATTTATGCTATTAGAACTTGTCGGAACGTTGAGGGGTGAAATTCGGAGTGATTTTGGACACATAGTCCATAAATCAGGAATTTAGCTTTAGGAATCGGGCCGTAGCTAGAACTATGTGAAGATGAGTCTGGAATGGAATTTCGTCGCCTCCATTAGCTCCGGTGGGTGATTTCAGGGTTAGGAGCATGTTCGGAATATGCTTTCGAGGTTTGTTGTAGATTTAGGCTTGAATTGGCGGAAGTTAGATTTTTGGCGATTTCGGCCGATAGGTGAAATTTTGATATCGGGCTTAGAATAGAATTCTGAAAGAGACAGCAGGTCCGTAATATCATTTATGGCACGTGTTCAAAATTCGAGGTCATTCGGATGAGTTTAGACGTGATTCAGCATCGAATGTGGATTTTAGAAATTTCATATGTTCTTAAGCTTGAATCTATGCATAATTCATGATATGTATGTTATGACGTATGTTTTTAAGGCTCGACCAAGTTTGAGTGAGGTATTAGGGTTGGTTGGTAGCTTTGGTTGAGGTACTGGGGGCCTCGGGTGTGTTACGAGTGTTCAAACGAGCATTTTTGGCCTAAAGTCCTTTGCTGGTTTTCTGGTTTTTCAACAGCAACTTTTTAATAATTGCGATCGCAAGAGTTCCTCCGCGATCGCGTAAGGTAAGTGTGGGAGGTTTGCGATTTGTTCTCTACGATCTCAAGAAGAGGTCCGCGATCGCAGTGTGTTGGAAGCTTAGTCTTCGCGATCGCATGTCCTGGATCGCGGTCGCGTAGAGTGTCCTAGGTCTGAGGGAGGTTCAATATTTGTTCTACGCGGTCGCGTGACCCCAACCGCAATCGTGTAGCTTTGAGTCGTGAAAGACCGCTGTCGCAAACGCTTGGCTGCATTCGCATAGAAGCAATTAGGCGCGTGGAAGATAACCCTTCGCGATCGCGACAGTGTGTCCGCGATCGCATAAAATAAACACCTGGGCAGAATATTAAAACCCCAATCCGAGGGTTTAAGCCTATTTTTACCATTTTTGAATTTGAGACCTATTTGGAGACTTTTGCACATGGGTAACTTGGGTAAGTGATTTCTATCCATCTTAGATAAATTTCCATGATTCAAATCTTAAATCCAACCTTAAATTTCGAACAATTTGGGTAGAAATGGGAAAAATGGGATGAACTTCATAGACCAAATTATTGAGTTTTGATTGGGGTTTTGACCTCCGATTTGTGATATTCTTATGTGATTAGACTCATGAGTGAATGGGTGTCCGGAAAATATAATTTTTACCCGATTTTGAGATGTGGGCCCAGGGGACTTTTAGGGCGAATTTCCTAATTTCGCGTATTAGCTTCGAATTAATTAGCTAGTTTAATTCCTTAAAGTGTTATTTACATTATGCAATCGAATTTATTAGATTTGGGCCACCCGGAGTCGGATACTCGTGGCAAGAGCGTGATTTTGGGTTGAATAGCGCAATCGAGGTAAGTGACTTGCCTAACTTTGTGTTGGGGACTTCCCCTTAGGTTGTTTTGATACTATATTTGCTATATGGGCTCCGTGTACGTGTGGTGACGAGTGCGTACTCGGGTCATTGTTGCTAAAACTTCACTTTTTCCTTCCATAACATAAATCATTTACTCCCATTTCATTGTTTTCTTGCCTTAACTGTGTAGTGTAGCTTAGGAATGAACATGTCTACCTGCTTTACTTGAGTTACTCCTAATTGCTACTATTTGTACCATGTTTAGGTAGTTTTATTCGTATATTATCCTGATTTCTTTCTGGACTGTTCAATTACACTATGTACTGTAAGCATTGCATTGCATATTTAAATTGGGACTACGGACGATATTCTGTGAGCTCTCCCCCTGTACTGCATTGCATATTTAAATTGGGACTACGGACGAGATTCCGAGAGCTTTCCTCATGTACTGCATTGCATATTTAAATTGGGACTACGGACGAGATTCCGGGAGCTTTCCCCTTTACTGCATCGCATATTTAAATTGGCACTACGGACGAGATTCCGAGAGCTTTCCTCATGTACTGCATTGCATATTTATTATTGAGATATATGATGTGCTGAGCCGAGGGCTCTCTTTAGCATTCTTTACAGTTTACCGTATTTACTGTTTTTCTTTAACTCATTACCTTCTCTGCGTAGATTTTCAACTGTTTTACTACAAATATTCGGTAGAGCCTTAACCTAACCTCGTCACTACCTGATTGCGGTTAGGCTTAGCACTTAGTGCGTACCAAATGTGGTGTACTCATGCCTTTTCCTGCTCATATTTTCCATGTGCAGATCCAGGTTGGTACCTAGGAGAGTTTCAGCAGCTGTCGGGAGACCGCGAGGTAATTCTGCCGCGTCTGTAGAATCCCACGAGTCCCCCTCTACTCTAGTATAGACTTAGAAGACTTATATATACATTTTCCCTATTCAGTTGTATAGAGCTACAGTAGTACAGAGCTTGTGATTATGGTGACGTTCCGGGTTTTGGGAAGTGAAAAATGTAAATGCCGAGCGGCTGAATTATATTTTATCTTCTTCCTTTTCTATTTTATTGTTATATTGCTTTAATTTCCACATGTTTAGGATTACCTAGTCGTAGAGACTAGGTGCCGTCACGAGAAAGTTTGGAGGGAATTCGGGTTGTGACAAGTTGGTATCAGAGCGTCTAGGTTCATAGGAGTCACATAATCACAAGCCGGTTTATTAGAGTCTCGCGGATCGGTGCGGAGACGTCCGTATCTATTTTCGAGAGGCTATGTAACTGTTAAGAACAATCACATTCCTTGGAATTCCTTGTCGTGCTAGTTACTGTCATCACAATTCTTAAACTCTATTCTATTCTTGCTTACAGATGGTGCGCACTCGTACCAGACGTACTGATGATCAGGCAGCCGAGCTCCCAGCTAGAGCCGCCAGAGGCAGGGGCCGAGGTAGAGGACGAGCACGCGGTGCAGCCCGAGCACCGGCTAGAGCAGAGGTAGGGGAGCCCCTAACAGCCACAGTTAGAGGGGCACAGGAGGTCCCTACTATTACCCCAGCCCTCCAGGAGACGTTGGCTCAGTTCTTGAGTGCTTTCAGTACTCTTTCTCAGGCAAGACTACTTCCGATAGCTCCAGCTACATCCTAGGCCGGGGGAGGGGCACAGACTCCCGCATCTCGTACTCCTGAGCAGAGGGTTCATATTGGGTAGGTTCCAGAGTATATCCTATGCCCCCAGCAGCTCCAGCTCAGCATGAGGCTAGGGTAGATGTTTCTGAGGTAGAGCAACTCCAACTTGAGAGGTACAAGAAGTACCACCCACCTGAGTTTAATGGACTAGGTTCGAATGACGCCCTGGGTTTCCTTTAGGAGTGTCATTGCATTCTCCGCACCATGGGTATTATGGAGACGAGTGTGGTTTCCTTCACTGCTTTCCAGCTCAGTGGAGAAGCTTATCAGTGGTGGCGTGCTTTTGAGCTGAGTAGTCCGGACGAGGCAGCTTCACTTACCTGGTCTCAATTCTCCGAGATGTTCTTACTTGAGTTTGTCCCTCAGAGCCTCAGGGATGCTTGGCGCGCAGAGTTTGAGCAGCTACGCCGGGGTACATGACTGTGTCAGAGTATGCAGTCCGTTTTAGCGATTTGGCTTGTCATGCACCAGCCTTAGTTGCCACTGTCAGAGAGAGGGTTCGACGTTTCATTAAGGGTATCCACACCAGTATTCAGACCAGTATAGTCAGAGAGCTGGAGACAGATATCACTTGCCAGCAGGCCGTGAGTATTGCCCGGAGGATTGAGAGTATGTTAGCTTGGGATAGGGAGGAGAGAGAGGCCAAGAGGTCTCGAGAGACTGGTCACTTTTCAGGAGTTCGTGCACCGGCAGAACACTATGGTAGGGGTTTTGTGAGTCGCCCCATTCATTCAACCCTTCCAGCAGCCAATGGTATTCTACCTCCTCCTAAACCTCANAGATATTACTTACCAGTAGGCCGTGAGTATTTCCTGGAGGATTAAGAGTGTGTTATCCCGGGACAAGGAGGAGAGAGAGGCCAAGAGGCCTCGAGAGACTGGTCACTCTTCAGGAGTTCGTGCGCCGGCAACACGGTATGGTAGGGGTTTTGTGAGTCGCCCCATTCATTCAGCTCTTCCAGCAGCCAGTGGCATTCTAGCTCTTCCTAGACCTCAGGAGCCTTATTAGGGACCACCAGTGTCTCATCTGCCTCCTGCTCGAGGTGCTATCACTGGCCAGTCCAGTAGGCCAGTTCAAAGTCAGCAACAGCTGCCCCGTCCTCCGAGGGGTTGTTTTAGGTGTGGTGACCCTCGCCACGTGATCAGAGATTACCCCAGATCTAGGAGGGGTGCACCATCTCAGTCCTATCAGGCCCCACGTGCTCCACCGGGTCCTCCAGCTATTCTCCCAGCCCCAGCTGCTACCCCACCTTCTCAGACAGCTCGAGGTGGAGGTCGGGGAGGTCGAGGTCGCCCTAGAGGGGGAGGCCAGGCCAGATATTATGCTCTTCCAGCCCGTTTAGAGGTTGTTGCTTCAGATTCGGTCATCACAGGTATTGTCCCTATTTGTCATAGGGATGCATCTGTGTTATTTGATCCAGGTTCTACGTACTCATACATATCTTCTTACTTTGCTTCACATTTGGGGATATCTCGAGATTTTTTGAGTTCCCCCGTATATGTTTCTACTCCCGTGGGAGATTCTCTTGTTGTGGACCGCATATATAGGTCATGTCTAATAGTTATCAGTGGTTTTGAGACCAAGGTTGATCTGTTACTACTTAGTATGGTAGATTTCGATGTTATATTGGGCATGGACTGGCTGTCTCCTTACTATGCTATTCTTGATTGTCACGCTTAGACCGTGACGCTAGCTATTCTAGGATTACCGAGGTTAGAATGGATAGGTTCCTTAGAGTATACTCCCCGCATAGTCATTTCTTTCCTTAAGGCTCAACGGATGGTTGAAAAGGGGTGCGATGCGTATTTGGCTTATGTGAGAGATGTTAGTGCTGAGACCCCTACAGTTGAGTCAGTCCCAGTTGTGAGAGACTATCCTGATGTATTTCTAGCTGACCTTCCGGGTATGCCGCCTGACAGAGATATTGATTTCGGCATTGACTTGTTGCCGGGCACTCAGCCCATTTCCATTCCTCCCTATCGCATGGCTCCTCCTGAGTTGAAGGAATTGAAGGAGCAGTTGCAGAAGTTGCTTGATAAAGGTTTCATCAGGCCAGTGTATCACCTTGGGGTGCTCCGGTATTGTTTGTGAAGAAAAAGGATGGTTCGATGCGTATGTGTATTGACTATCGGCAGCTGAATAAGGTGACAATGAAGAACAGGTACCCATTTCCTCGCATTGATGATCTATTTGACCTGTTACAGGGTGCTAGGGTGTTGTCCAAGATTGATCTGTGTTCGGGTTATCATCAGTTGAAGATTCGGGAGCCGGATATCCCAAAGACTGCCTTCAGGACCAGATATGGCCACTATGAGTTCCTTGTTATGTCATTTGGGCTGACCAATACCCCAACAGCCTTTATGCACCTGATGCACAATGTATTTCGGTCTTATCTTGATACCTTCGTCATAGTGTTCATTGATGACATCTTGGTATACTCTCAGTCCTAGGAGGACCATGGGCAGCATTTGAGGACCGTGCTTCAGAATTTGAGGGAGAAGAAATTGTATTCTAAGTGTGAATTTTGGCTCAATTCTGTGGCATTCCTAGAACATGTGGTGTCTTTTGATGGGATCATGGTAGATCCAAAGAAAGTGGAGGCGGTACAGAGTTGGCCTAGACCGTCTTCAGCTACAGAGATTCGCAGTTTCCTCGGTTTGGCTGGGTATTATCACCGTTTTTTGAAGGGATTTTCATCCATTTCAGCGCCTATGATTAGATTGACTCAGAAGGGTGCCCATTCATATGGACTAAGGAGTGTGAGGAGAGCTTTCAGAAGCTCAAGACAGCCCTGACTACAGCTCCTGTGTTGGTATTGCCTACCGGATCAAGGTCCTATACAGTTTATTGTGATGCTTCAAAGATTGGCCTGGGAGCGGTATTGATGCAGGACTGTAGGGTGATTGCCTACGCGTCCAGACAGTTGAAGGTGCATGAGAGAAACTACCCTGTTCATTATCTCGAGTTGGCAGTGATTGTTCACGCCCTGAAGATATGGCGTCATTATTTATATGGTGTTCCCTGTGAGATTTTCACGGATCACCGGAGTTTGCAGCACATATTCAGGCAGAAGGATCTCAATTTGAGCCAACGTAGGTGGTTGGAGTTACTCAAGGATTATGACATCACTATATTATACCACCCGGGGAAGGCCAATGTGGTGGTCGACACCTTGAGTCGTCGGGCGGAGAGTTTGGGGAGTTTGGCATATCTTCATGCAGCTGAGAGTCCTCTAGCCTTGGATGTTTAGTTCTTATCCAGTCAGTTCGTGAGGTTGAATCCTTCTGAGCCTTGCCGGGTATTAGCTTGTGTGGTTGCTCAATCTTCTCTTTATGACCGCATCAGAGAGCGCCAGTATGATGACCCCCACCTTCTGGTGCTTCAGGATAGAGTCCGGTGGGGTGATGCTAGGGATGTGACCATAGGTGATGATGGTGTGATGAGGATGCAGGGCCGTATTTGTGTGCCTAGTGTAGATGGGCTTCGGGAGTTGATTCTTGAGGAGGCCCACAGTTCGCGGTATTCCATCCATCCGGGTACCGCGAAGATGTACTAGGATTTGAGACAACACTATTGGTGG
>ML546723.1:65339-88642 GCA_005239535.1 Nicotiana rustica | reverse complement strand
TGAGCATCAGAGACCGAGAGGGTTACTTCAGCAGATTGAGCTTCCAGAGTGGAAGTGGGAGCGGATCACCATGGATTTCTTGGTTGGACTTCCTCGGACTTTGAGGAAGTATGATGCTATTTGGGTGATTGTGGATCGGCTGACCAAATTAGCCCATTTCATTCCCGTGTTGACTACATATTCATCTGAGAGGTTGGCTGAGATTTATATCAGAGAGATTGTTCACCTCCACAGTATTCCAGTATCTATCATTTCAGACAGAGGTACACAGTTCACTTCACGGTTCTGGAGAGCCGTTCAGCAGGAGTTAGGCACCAGGGTTGAGTTGAGTACAACCTTTCACCCTAAGACGGATGGGCATTCTAAGCGCACAATTCATATTCTTGAGGATATGCTTCGTGCCTGTGTGATAGATTTTGGAGGGTCATGGGATCGATACTTGCCTCTTGCAGAGTTTGCTTACAATAACAGCTACCAGTCCAGCATTCAGATGGCGCCATATGAGGCTATGTATGGTATGCGGTGCAGGTCTCCAGTAGGATGGTTTGAGCCAGGAAAGGCCCGATTGTTGGGTACAGACTTGGTTCAGGATGCCTTGGACAAGGTGAAGGTGATTCAGGAGAGACTTTGCACAGCCCAGTCCAGGCAGAAGAGTTATGCGGACCGGAAGGTTCGTGAATTGGCATTTATGGATGGTGATCGGTTTTTTCTTCGGGTATCGCCTATGAAGGGCATCATGAGATTCAGGAAGAAGGGTAAGTTGATTCCTAGGTTCATTGGCCCTTTTGAGGTACTACAGCGGGTTGGGGAGGTTGCTTATGAGTTAGCCCTGCCTCCCAACCTAGTAGGAGTTCATCCGGTATTCACGTCTCTATGCTCCGGAAATATCACGGTGATCCGACTCATGTTTTAGATTTCAGCTCAGTCCAGTTGGACAAGGATCTATCGTATGTTGAGGAGCCTGTAGCCATATTGGACAGGCAGATCAAAAATCTTAGGTCGAAAAATATTGCCTCAATCAAGGTTCAGTTGAGGGGTCATCCGGTCGAGGAGGCGACTGGGGAGACCGAGCAGGATATGCGGAGTCAGTACCCTCATCTTTTCACAGCTTCAGTTATGTTTCTATACTCGTTCGAGGACGAACAATTTTCTTAAGAGGGGGAGAATGTAACGACCCGGTCGGTCATTTTGAGAGTGAGAGTCCCGATTCCCTAATAACTGCTTCTCCCATGTCTATTTATGCTATTAGAACTTGTCGGAACATTGAGGGGTGAAATTCGGAGTGATTTTGGGCACATAGTCCATAAATGTGGAATTTAGCTTTAGGAATCAGGCCGTAGCTAGAACTGTGTGAAGACGGGTCCGGAATGGAATTTTGTCGACTCTGTTAGATGCGTGGGTGACTTCGGGGTTAGGAGCGTGTTCGGAATGTGTTTTCGAGGTTTGTTGTAGATTTAGGCTTGAATTTGCGGAAGTTAGATTTTCGGCGATTTCGGCTGATAGGTGAAATTTTGATATCGGGCTCAGAACGAAATTTCGAAAGCGATAGCAGGTCCTTAATGTCATTTATGGCCTGTGTGCAAATTTGAGGTCATTCGGATGAATTTAGACGTGATTCGGCATCGAATGTTGATTTTAGAAATTTCATATGTTCTTAGGCTTGAATCTATGCATAATTCATGATTTTGATGTTATGAGGTGTGTTTATAAGGCTCGACCAAGTTTGAGTGAGGTATTAGGGTTGGTGGGTAGTTTTGGTTGAGGTCCTAGGGGCCTCAGGTGTGTTACGGGTGTTCAAACGGGCATTTTTGGCCTAAAATCCTTTGCTGGTTTTCTAGTTTTTCAACAACAACTTTTTGTTAATTGCGATCGCAATAGTTCCTCCGCGATCGTGTAAGGTAAGTGTGGGAGGTCTGTGATGTGTTCTCTGCGATCGCAAGAAGAGGTCCGCGATCGCAGTGTGTTGGAAGCTTGGTCTTCGCGATTGCATGTCCTGGATCGCGGTCGCGTAGAGTGTCCTAGGTCTGAGGGAGGTTCAATATTTGTTCTACGGGGTCGCGTGACCCCAACCGCAATCGCGTAGCTTTGAGTCGTGAAGGACTGCATTCGCGTAGAAACAATTAGGCGCATGGAAAATAACCCTTCGCGATCGCGACAGTGTGTCCGCGATCGCATAGAAGAAACATCTGGGCAGAATATTAAAACCCTAATCCGAGGGTTTAAGCCTATTTTCACCATTTTTGAATTTGAGAGCTCAGGAGGGGCGATTTTTGAAGACATTTGCACCTGGGTAACTTGGGTAAGTGATTTCTATCCATCTTAGATCAATTTCCATGATTCCAGTCTTAAATCCAACCTTAAATTTCGAACATTTTGGGTAGAAAATGGAAAAAATTGGATGAACTTCATAAACCAAATCATTGAGTTTTGATTAGGTTTTTGACCTCCAATTTGTGAGATTCTTATATGATTAGACTCGTGAGTGAATGGGTGTCCAGAAAATATAATTTTTACCCGATTCCGAGACGTGGGCCCGGGGTACTTTTTGGGCGAATTTCCTAATTTTGCGTATTAGCTTCGAATTAATTAGCTAGTTTGATTCCTTAATGTGTTATTTACACTATGCAATCAAATTTATTAGATTTGGGCCTCCCGGAGTCGGATACTCGTGGCAAGAGCGTGATTTTGGGTTGAATAGCGCAGTCGAGGTAAGTGGCTTGCCTAACTCTGTGTTGGGGACTTCCCCGTAGGTTGTTTTGATACTGTATTTGCTATATGGGCTCCGTGTATGTGAGGTGATGAGTGCGTACACGAGTCATTGTTCTAAAACTTCACTTTTTCCTTCCACAACATAAATCATTTGCTCTTATTTCATTGTCTTATTGCCTTAACTGTGTAGTGTAGCTTAGGAATGAACATGTCTACCTGCTTTACTTGAGTTACTCCTAATTGCTACTATTTGTACCATGTTTAGGTAGTTTTATCCGTATATTATCATGATTTCTTTCTGGACTATTCAATTACACTGTGTACTGTAAGCATTGCATTGCATATTTAAATTGGGACTACGGACGAGATTCCGGGAGCTTTCCCCCTGTACTGCATTGCATATTTAAAGACTACGGACGAGATTCCGGGAGCTTTTCCCCTGTACTGCATCGCATATTTAAATTGGGACTACGGACGATATTCCGGGAGCTTTCCCCCTATACTGCATTACATATTTATTATTGAGATATATGATGTGCTGAGCCGAGGGCTCTCTTTACCATTCTTTACAGTTTACCGTTTTTACTGTTTTGCTTTAACTCATTACCTTTCTATGCATAGATTTTCAACTGTTTTACTAAAAATATCCTGTAGAGCCTTAACCTGACCTCTTCACTACCTGACTGGGGTTAGGCTTGGCACTTACTGGGTACCAAATGTGGTGTACTCATTCCCTTTCCTGCGCATATTTTCCATGTGTAGATCCAGGTACCAGTGTACAACACTTCGCCTAGGAGAGTTTCAGCAGTTTTAGGGAGACCGCGAGATAATTCTGCCACGTACGCAAAATCCCACTAGTCCCCCTCTACTCTAGTATAGACTTAGAAGACTTATATAGACATTTTCCCTATTCAGTTGTATAGAGCTACAGTGGTACAGAGCTTGTGATTATGGTGACGTTCCTGGTTTTGGGAAGTGAAAAATGTAAATGCCGAGCGACGGAGTTATATATTTTATCTTCTTACTTTTCTATTTTATTGTTATATTGCTTTACTTTCCACATGTTTAGGCTTACCTAGTCGTAGAGACTAGGTGTCGTCACGAGACCGTTCGGAGGGAAATTTGGGTCATGACAAGGATTAAGCTAAATTAATTCATGACTATCTACTAGTTCAGAATCAACCGATCTCTTAATTAATTGACGATTAACCTAGATGGCCTAACAGTCTTAAATATGAAACAACTAACATTCCCAAAAAAAGAATCCTAAATTAATATTCACTTAATAATAAACAGAATCAACAATAAACCAAAGAAAAGAAGAGATCATGTCTCAGTAAAATCAACATGGAACAATTCAAAATTATTACCTACACAGGCAAAATCAGTCATAAAAAATTTAAAACAAAAATTCGAGATAGACTAAGGAATGAACTAATTCAAGCGAAGTCCTAAACTCCTACTTAATTAAGGATCAATTATACACTATGACTAGCAATTGATAATCCCTAGTGAGTAATTGACAAGGACAACTGAACCTAAACATGACTGCCAAACACAATCAGGAGCACGCATGGAAATAAATTTTAAAGCTAAATTAATTAGGAAAAAGAAGAAAATAGTATTACATTAACAAGTACGAAAACAATGACATCTTAGCAAAACATGGACTAAATAAGCGACACATATATGATTTTATTTTGAAGAAATAAAGAAAAGATACAAAGGAAGGGGAGGGGTACCAGTGAGACTAGTTTGGATGAATTCCGGTGACTTGCCGGAATTTGGCTGGATTTCGGCGGGCTTGGAAATAGTCCAAACCCACATGAATCAATAGATCTCATTGAGAGCTATTGACTCATGTAGGTTTGAGTCATTGGCTCCCTCAGATTCGGTTGGTAGATAAAAACCCTAGGTTCCGATTCCTAGATCTAAGATTGGGTGATTGTGGGTGGTTTTTTTGGGGAAAGTAATAGCAGAAGGGGGGAGGAAGGAGGTCCTCTGGTAGAAATTTGGGGTCGATTGGTGAAGCTCCGCCGCCGGTGGCGATTTCCGCTGGCGAGGGTGCTGAGAGAAGAGAGAGACGGCCTGGGGGTGTTAAACTTAGGAAATAAGAGGGGGTGGGGTGTTTGAGACAGTTACATATTAGTGGGTTGTGGGGTTCCCGGCCGTTAGATCAAAATGGTTCAACGGCTGGGATGAGTTCATTTATTGAAACAAGGTCGTTTGGTGTAATTGGGGGGTCGGTCGGGTTTGGGGTCAATTGGTTGAGTTGTATAGAGATAGGTTTTCGGGCCTGGAAAAATTAGCCCAGGTCCGATTTTTAATACTTTAGGCTCAATTAATTAGTTTAATTAACATTAATTCTAATTAAACCTTAAAATGTAGTAGCTAATTTTGACTTTGTTCTTTTGTCTAATTAATTGGTGAATTGATTTAAAGTAATACCATTCAATTTGATACTTTTATCATTTAAAGAATTAATTTCACAATTTGTTGGGAAAAATGACTAAATTAAGCAATTAGTTATTACATCAATAATCAACATTTGTTTTGTTATTTAATTCAATTAATTATAAATAATAAATTTATAATTCCTTGATAATAATGTTGCACCTAATTGTGCAACTTTTAATAATTTTAAAAGACGAATTATGAAAATGCAATGCAAAAATAATTCACAAATAATGCTAAAATTCAATAAAATTTATAAAATTAATTTATTTTATTGAATTTTGTAGGAGTATATGGCGGATAAAAAATCTAGTGCTCACAATATTCATAGCATGTTTGTCTTTGGTGCAGGCTTCACCATCTGAAACTGAAGTTTGCTCTTTTTGGAATTGAGTTTCTTTCTACTTCTTCCTCTGATTCTGTTTTGAAGTGAGAATATTCATGCACTTCATTATCTTCATCTTGTGAATTTGATTATATTGATATGTTTATCATAGCAATGTCCTTATCTCTAGCAATGGTATCAACTTGATTCCCATCCGGATCTTCTGGTGGCTTTATTCTCTCAGCCACACCAAGTACATTATTAGTCTGAGAATCATTCATCATAATTTGTTGAATTTGCTGTCTCCAACTTTCATGATTCTTCCTTGTTGGGTTTGCTATCCCTTTTGCTACTTGCTGGATCTTGTTGATGCTTGTTCCTCGCATAAGGTGGAGCTGCCTTTTCAAATAGGGAAGTTTTTCTTGATATTTTAATCTTCCTAATGTTCTCAGGTTGGATCATATTTGCCTTGAGGATTATTGGAGACTTCTTCTTTCCTTTGTTATTTGTCATAGTAGTCCACCTTTCCTCTTAACCTCCATAGAAGCTAAACCTTATTCTTTGTTGGCTCCACTAGAACTAGCCCTTTTATCAGGTAACCTTTCTTCTCTTTATAAATGCAATAAATATTATCCTTGATCAAATTTGGTATTTTCTTCACGTGACTTCCTCCTTCATCTGTCTCCACATTCTCTCCAAAATCAGCCTAGTAGTTTTTTTTTAACATACTAAAAGAATAATACTAGTAATATCTATGGAAAGAAAGGAATACGCAAGCACTTAGCTAACTTTCGAGTCAATCATCTAAAGATTCTCTGAAGTGTGATGCTACTATAGAAATTTCAATGCCACAGTTCTTGTGACTTCAACATATTGCAGAGCATCTTGTAATACAACAAGATAAGTTGCAAATGCATCCTTCGTAAATCGTAACTTGAAAAATGGGCTATTCGGGCACAAATTTAAAAAACCGGGTCCAAAATTTAATAATGCTAAAATAAAGGAAATTTTACCTCCTATAGCAAAGTATACACTTTATATATTATAAATCAAAATCATTTTAAAATATTATTTTCTATAGCTACCTTTTATATTTTATAAAGTAAAATAAGTATTTCTGGTATATACTACCATTGAGTCATGAAATACGTTATTTATGTTTTCTTCTCTCTTTGACAGTTGGACATACTACTTTAATGTGATTGTCGTTACTGTATTCATGAATACATGGCACGAATACATGTGAATACATGCGCATACAACTGGACTGCCCTGATTTTAGGAGCTTTTTAGTGTTGTATTCATGAATACATCAGCGCGGATACATGTGAATACATGCACGTATAGTTGGACTGCCTGATATTAGGCGCTTTTTGCTGTTGTATTCATGAATGCATGACGCAAATACATGTGAATACACGCGCGTACAACTGGACTGCCTGCTTTTTATTGTTGTATTTAGGGTTGTGCATTCGAATCGGTTTATCGATAAATCGAATCGATTATTTGATATCGTTTTATCGATTTATCGATTTCGAAATTTTCCTTATCGAGTTATCGATTTTGATTTCGATTATCGATTTATCGATAAACTGATAAGTTATACTAAAAAGACAAATATACCCTTATTCTATAATACCCTTTCCACCTTTGATAGTGGAATAACACTACCAAAGGTAATCGGGAAAAGTTATAAATGTAGTAAAAAAGTTTGCTGCGAATTAAATGCATTAAACGATAGACAATTCCTATTTCCTAAAGAAATGTTGATTTCTTGATTTATTTTTTTTGCTATTTGTTCTGCACAATATTTAGAAAAGTTTTCTGGAAAAATTGAAGGAAAAATAGTTTGTGAAAAAAGATGGAGTATTTTGTAAGTGAAACAAGATTTTTCAACCGCCTCTTTGCTATTCTCCATCGGAAATGCTTTTTTCAAAGAACTTTAAATGATTTTTCACCAAAAAAACTTAAAATAAATATGTTCTTCGAAATTCAAGCTTCTTATCTTACATGACCATTTATGTCATTAGTCCAATATAAATTAACCATTTTCTAGTCAATCTTAACCTAAGTTGACCTGATTCTTTTTCTTGAAGTTCACAGGGAAATAGTAAAGAAACAGTAATTAAATTGGACTTGTTTACATCATGACTCACTGTTGGATTTTTAGCTATCTTTACAACTCGTTTGGATGATTGTTACACGTCGTTTTATAATGTATTGTATTGTACTGTACTGTATCATTTGATGAATATAATGTTTGGATAGATTGTATCATTTACCGTTGTTATATGAAATCATGCACCAACAATATGAAGAATAAATTTGCAATATTATAAAGAAAACTTATGATACGGAATAAACTTATTATATAAAAAGATAGGGTAAATGATAAAATAAAATTATTTAATAATAATAAAGGGTAAATGATAAAATAAAATTCTTTTTATATCGTTGGAGTGTTGGTGGCATACATTTGATCCCTTACTTTAGTTTCGTTGTATGTGCTTGTTGACACAATTTTTATGTTATAAACGGTGTTCGTCTTGTTTTAGCTTCTTTTTTGCCATATTAGTTAGGCGTGTTTATAGTGATATACTTTCCGTGAAATTCTGCAAATTTTCTTATTGATGTAATCGATAACCGGATCGATAAGCCTCAAAAATCGATAAATCGAAATCGGAAAAATCAAAACCTTATTGAAACGATAACGATAAGCATATTTACAAATCGATAATCGATAAGTAATTATCGATAAGAGTCAAAATCGAATCGATAAATCGAATGCACAACTCTAATTGTATTCATGAATACATCAACGTGAATACAACAAATACACTATCGTAATAACTTAATAATATATATAGGAAGTAATTATGTAAATTGTAGCTATAGAAAATTAATAGCCACTAAACAATAGTGGTTTCTGAAAATTCCTAAATAAGAAAAAAAATGCGTATCCGTGAAAATCACCCACTTAACTGGAAGATACCTGGACATTGTCACCTTCTGAAATCCATCGCGATCTAGCAAACCTTATTTGGGATTTTGAATAAATATTGGTCTTGGCTTTTTAAGATTTATAGAAATTTATAGCATGTTTGGCCAAGCTGAAAAAATAAGTTTATTTTGACAAGTATTTTTTTTAAAGGTGTCTTTTTCAGAAATATTTTTGGTAAAAATCATTTTGTATTTGGCTAACTAATTTGAAAAACACTTCTAAGCAGCAATTTGTGTTTGGCCAAGATTTTAAAAAATACTTCTAAATGTATTTTTCTCAAAAGTGTTTCTCAAAAAAAGGGCTTTTGGGAAGAAGTTACTTTTTCTGCTTTTCCAAAACTGCTTCTGCTTTGTCACGACCCCAAATCCTAACAGGTCGTGATAACGCCTATCGTGAAACTAGGCTAGCCAACCATCACATTACTACGCATTTGTTCCGTTATAGTAATTCACAATTCCATAATAAACAGCAAGCATAACATAAAAATAAATTCTTTAAGTCTTAACGCCCCAATAATAGTCTAAATAACTCTAAACAAAACCTCCCAAGGCTGGAGTCAACATGATCACGAGCATCTATGAAATAAAACAAACTCTACTAATGTCTTGAATAAATTCTAGGAATGAAATGCTAAAGCTAAATAAAGAGGGGAAATGGAGAAGCTTTTACGCTGAACAACTACCTCGAAATCCCATAAGCTGCTGATAACAAACTCGGACGACTACTGCTCCGAATCAATACCTGGATCTGCACACAGAGGTGCAGGGAGTAATGATAAGTACGCCAACTCAGTAATAATGAAAATAAATCGATGTCTGAGAAAATACGAAACACACATCACAGATACACCAATTCACAAAACAGTAGTAAAACACCAAGTCACATGAAGTATTTACCAAATACATAAGCTCGAAAACAAAATTTCCAGAAATCCTTTGAAACAAGTATAATACCAATATATCTCAGTAAAATTCTCAATAAAAGTCAGTTTGAAAATCAAGTAAATCATAGTTCGAAAACTTAGTAAAACCATCACAAATCTGCCTCTCGGGCCATAATCATTTCTCGTGACAATTTCAGTATCAGCCCATCAGGAAACCTCACAGTCACTCAGTATCAGCCCATCAGGCAACCTCACATTCTCTCAGTATTAGCCCATCAGTCAACCTCACAATCACTCAGTATCAGCCCCGTGAGCAACATCACTCATTAGGTACCTGCGCTCACTGGGGGTGTGTACAGACTCCGGAGGGTCTCCTACAGCCCAAGCGCTATAATAAGCCACAACATGGCATAAATACCATACAATATAGGCCCGCAGCCTCAATCATATCATATCATCCTCACAATATTAGCCTGCAACCTCACTCAGTCAGACACTCTCAACATGCCCTTCAGGCCATAAATATACCGAGTTCTCGACCCAAAATAGTGTTTCATTTTCAATAAATAGTATCAAAATACTCTGAGTGTCAAAACAATTTATCAAGAAATGACTGAGTGAAAATCATAACATATCAATGAGGAAAATAGTAAAATCAGCCTTCAAGGGGTAAACAAATTGACACTAGGCCTCAAATATGACTTACAACCCAAAACATATCAAATATATATCAATACTATTAAGCATAGGCTTTAAAATCGATTTCGCAACTTAATGGTTGCCTAAATAGGGAATAGATTTGCAAAGTTCCAACCTTTGCATTCCGAAACCCGTAAAAGGGTGCAAAGTCCGGGGTTTCATACCCTCGGGGACAGGATTTAAAGACATTACTTACCTCAAACTAGCCCCAAACTATTCCGCAATACTCTTGTCTCTCGTATCAACCTCTGAGCGCTCCAAATATATAAAGATGAGACTTTTATCATCAAATTATGCTTAAGGAATGAATTCCAATTGAAAAATATCGATTTTAAGCACAAAATTCGAAATCGGTCAAAATCGAACCCCGGGACCGCGTCCCGGAACTCGACAAATTTTATACCAAAATGTTCTTCATCATCTCATGAGTCCGTACATATAAAGAATGCTAAAATCGGAGTCCGTTTGACCCCTCAAATCGACCCCTAAAGGTCTCATAATCTCAAGCCCTAACTTCCCCTTTTTCTACTGATTTTCATGAATTTACACTGATATTAAGGTCTTAAATCACCTATAATCGAGTTATTAAGTCCAAAAAGCTTACCTCAATGATGCACCAACGTTTCCCTCTTCAAAATCCCTCAAAAACCTTGGAACCCGTACAACAATGGTGGAAAACGGGTAAAACTCCACGAAGGCTTGCTCATATATTTTCTAAACAATGGTTCCGCACCTGCGGCCACTTAAGCGCACCTGCGGTCCCAGGTCCACACCTCCGGAGGACCCCCAACAAACTCGGACTCCCCACGTGCGCTTGTCTTTCCACATCTGCGGCTTCGTAGGTATGGAGAATACCTCGCACCTGCGGAATTCCCTAATCTCACCCAACTTCGCATCTGCGGATCTTGGCTCGCTCCTGCGGGCCCGCACCTGCGGTCAAACCTTTGCAGGTGAGGTTACACCAGCATCAACAGCTAAAGCTGCATATTTCAAGTTCCAAACTTTCCGTTAACCATCGGAAATCAATCCCGATCCCCTCAGGATCCCAACCAAACATACCAACACATCACATATGATCATTCAAGCCTAAGAACTTTGAAATTTCTAAAATCCACCAACGATGCCGAAACTATCCAAATCAACTCCGATTGATCTGAAATTTTGCAGACATATCCAAAATAACATTACAAACCTGTTCCAACTTCCAGAATTCCATTCCGACCCAGATAGCCTATTTTCCACTGCCGACCGAAAATCGCCAAAAACTAACTTTCGCCAATTCAAGCCTAATTCTACACCGGACATCACAAAAATATTCCGAACACACTACTAAGTCCCAAATAACCTAACGAAGACATAAAATCCGCATTTCGAGGTCATTTACCAATAAGTCAACTCTCAGTTGACTTTTCCAACTTTAAGGCTATTTTTAAAGACTAAGTGACTAAACTCTCACTACAACCATTCCGATTTCAAGTCTACCAACTCTAACACATCAAAAACAGTAATTTTAATGCAAGTTCTACGTAACGACAGACCGGGTCGTTACATTCTCCCCCTCTTAAACAAATGTTCGTCCTCGAACGGGTCTAGAAACATACCTGGAGTCTCAAACAAGTGAGGATATTTGCTTTGCATCTCCCGCTCGGTCCCAAGTAGCCTCCTCCACTGGCTGACCTCTCCACTGCACCTTCACTGATGCTATATCCTTAGACCTCAACTTTCTGACCTCGCGAGCCAAGATTGTTACTGGCTCTACCTCATATGACATATCACCCTCAAGTTGAACTGTGTTGAAGTCTAACACATGAGACGGGTCACTAACATATTTCCTGAGCATCGACACATGAAATACCGGATGAACACTCGATACGCTGGGTGGCAAGGCAAGTCTATAAGCCACCTCTCCAACCTTCTAAAGCACCTCAAAAGGAACAATAAACCGAGGACTCAACTTTCCTCTCTTTCAGAACCTCATAACACCCTTCATAGGTGATACCTTCAACAATACTTTGTCACCTTCCATAAATGACAGATCCCAGACCTTTCGGTCCGCGTAACTCTTCCTAGATTACGCCGTGCGAAGTCGCTCCTGAATCAACTTCACCTTCTCTAACGCATCCTGAATCAAATATGTGCCCAATAACTTAGACTCACCAGGCTCGAACCAACCAACCGGAGATCTACACCTCCTGCCATATAAAGCCTCATACGGGGCCATCTGAATACTGGACTGGTAGCTATTATTATATGCAAACTCCGCTAGTGGCAGAAACTGATCCCATGAACCACCAAAATCAATCACACAAGCCCGTAACATATCCTCCAAAATTTGAATAGTCTGTTCTGAATGCCTGTCGGTCTGAGGGTGAAATGCAGTGCTCAACTCTACATCAATACCCGTACCTCTCTATACGGCCCTCCAAAAATGAGATATGAACTATGTACCCCTGTCAGAAATGATAGAAACCGGAACTCCATGCAACCGGAAAATCTCCTTAATGTAATTACCAGCTAACCGCTCTGAAGTATAAGTAGTGCTGACAGGAATGAAGTGCGCGGACTTGGTCAATCTATCCACAATGACCCAAATAGCATCAAAACCCTTCGAAGTTCGTGGAAGCCCAACTACAAAGTCCATAGTGATCCACTCCCACCTCCACTCCGAAATATCTAACCTCTGAAGTAATCCACCTGGTCTCTGGTGCTCATACTTGACCTGCTGGCAGTTGAGACACCGTGCTACATACTCAACAATATCTCTCTTCATCCGCCTCCACCAATACTGATGTCTCAGATCCTGATACATCTTCGCGGCACCCGGATGAATAGAATACCGCGAGCTGTGAGCCTTTGCTAATATCAACTTTCGAATACCATCCACATTGGGAACGCAAATACAGACATGCATCCTCATAATTACGTCATAACCAATGGTCACATCCCTGGCATCACCTCGACGGACCCTATCTTGAATAACTAATAAGTGTCGGTCATCATATTGGCGAGCTTTAATCTGATCATAAAGAGAAGACCAGGAAGCCCTGCTAGCTAATACCCGCGGAGGGTTTGAAAAATCCAATCTCACCAACTGGCCCGCTAAAGCCTGAATAACAAGTGCTAACGGTCACTCTGCTGTTGAAAGGTTTGCTAGACTCCCCAAACTCTCAGCTCTGTGACTCAAGGCATCAGCCACTATGTTGGCCTTTCCCGGGTGATACAAAATAGTAAGGTCATAATCCTTGAAAAGCTCTAACCACCTTCTCTGCCTCAAATTCAGATGCTTCTGCCTCAGCAGATATTGCAAGCTACGATGATCAGTGAAAATCTCACACTGTACCCCATACAAGTAATGCCGCCAAATCTTTAAGGCATGACGAATGACAGCTAACTCAAGATCGTGCACTAGGTAGTTCTTCTCGTGCACCTTCAACTGTCTATACGCGTAAGCAATCACCCTACCGTCGTGCATCAATATCGCTCCTAAGCCAAATCTAGAAGCATCACAATAGACTGTGTAAGAACCCGAACCAGTAGGCAAAACTAGTACCGGAGCTGTGGTCAATGCTGACTTGAGCTTCTAAAAGCTCTCCTCACACTCATCAGACCATCTGAATGGGGCACCCTTTTGGGTCAATCTGGTCAATGGTGAAGCAATAGAAGAGAATCCTTCCACAAAACAACGGTAATATCCCTCCAAACCAAGGAAACTCCTAATCTCAGTAGTTGTGGACGGTCTGGGCCAACTCTGCACCGCCTCAATCTTCTTCGGATCAACCTGAATACCCTCACTGGACACCACGTGCCCCAAGAAAGCTACTGAACTAAGCCAAAACTCACACTTGGAGAATTTTGCATAAAGCTTCTCCTCTCTCCACCTCTGTAACACAATCCTCAAGTGCTGAGCATGCTCCTCCTGGCTACGAGAATAAACCAGGATGTCATGAATGAACACAATGACGAATGAATCAAGGTAAGGCTGAAACACACTATTCATCAATTGCATGAACGCGACTGGGGCATTAGTCAGCCCAAATGACATAACCAGGAATTCATAATGACCATATTTGGTCCTGAAAGCAGTCTTCAGAATGTCAGAATCCCGAATTTTCAACTGATGATACCCCGACCTCAAGTCGATCTTGGAGAACACCTTAGCTCCCTGAAGCTGATCAAATAAGTCATCAATACGAGGCAAAGGATACCGATTCTTCACCGTAACCTTATTCAGCTGCCGATAATCACTACATATATGCATGGAGCTATCTTTCTTTTTCACAAACAACACCGGTGCACCCCAAGGTGACACACTAGGCCGAATGAACCCCTTGTCTAAGAGTTCCTGAAGCTACTCTTTCAATTCTTTCAACTCCGCTGATGCCATGCGGTAAGTTGGAATAGAGATAGGCTGGGTGTCTGGCACCAGGTCAATACCAAAATCAATATCCCTGTCAGGTGGCATGCCCGATAGGTCTGCGGGGAATACATCTAGAAAATCACGGACTACAGGAACCGAATCAACAGATGGAGTCTCACTACTAACATCCCTCACAAAAGTAAGATAAGATTCACACCCTTTCTCAACCATACGCTGAGCCTTTAAATAAGAAATCACTCTGCTAGGCACATGCTCTATAGACCCTCTCCACTTAACTCTCGGAACTCCGCGCATAGCTAAGGTCACGGTCTTAGCGTGACAATCAAGAATCGCATGACATGGGGATAACCAATCCATGCCCAGAATCACGTCAAAATCCACCATACTGAGTAACATCAAGTCCACTCGGGTCTCCAGACCCCCAATAGATATAAGACACGACCGATACACACAGTCCACAATAATAGTATTGCCCACCGCAGTCGAGACATGAATAGACGTAACTAAAGACTCACGGGGCATATTCAGAAAATGAGCAAAATAGGATGAGACATAAGAGTACGTGGAACCAGGGTCAAATAAAGCCAAAGCATCACTGTGACAAACTGAAATAGTACCTGTAATCACCGCATATGAGGCCATAGCATCATGCCTAGCCGGAAGTGCATAAATACGTGACTGACCTCCACCTGCTCGCCCTCCCCTCTAAAGCGGCCTCTAGCTGCCTGACCACCTCCCCTAACTGCCTGAGTAGGTGGTGAAGTGCCTGGGGCTGAAGCCGAGGGCTGAACCCTTTGCTGAGATGAACTACTAGGACGACGGGGACACTACCTCCACTCATGTCTGAACTCTCCACACTCATAACAACTACCTAGAGCTGGAAATGAAAACTGACGAGAACCCCTGCCACCATAATAACCACCAGACGAATCGTGCATAGAAGGACCCTAATAAGATGATGCTCGGACGGAGCTTTGAGCTGGAAGGGCACTAAAAGATGAACGTCCCTGATGAGAATTGCGAGGAACTTGCCCCGAAGATACAGCACTGTAAGCTGGGCGAACTGGTTGTGGAGGTCTAAATGGACGACCTCTGTTGTGCAGAAACTGCCCTCTAGAAGGGGCACCACTGAAGCTACCTGATCCCCGAGGCCTCTTGACCTCCTTCTCCTCACGCTCCTGCCTATGAACTGACTCAATGTCTCGAGCTATGTCAACAACCTGTTCAAATGTAGCTTTAGACACTCCCTCTCTTGTCATCAAGATCTAAAGCTGATAAGTAAGACCATCTACAAACCTCCTAATACTCTCCCTATAAGTAGGGAAAAACTCAGAAGCATGTCTAGCTAACTCGAAAAATCTTATCTCGTACTGAGTAACTTACAACTCTATTTGGCGCAACTGCTCAAACTGTCTGCGCTGCTCCTCTCTGTGGGACTGAGGAACATACTTCTCCAAAAAGATCGTGGAGAACTGCTGCCATGTGAGTGGTGCTGAACCAACCCGTCTACGCCTCTCGAATGCCTCCCACCAAGTGAAAGCAGCACCCGCAAACTGCAATATAGCAAACAAGAGCCCACTGGTCTCCAAAATACCTGCAGTACGCAATATCCTCTGGCATTTATCCAGAAAACCTTGGGCATCCTCACCCTCCGTGCCGCTGAAAGTCAGAGGCTTAAGTCTGTTGAACCTCTCCAGCCTACGCTGCTCATCCTCGGGCATAGCTGGAACCACATAGTCCTGATCTGGGGCAACTGACTGAGCTGGGGCTGCTCCTGGTGTCTGAATACCCCGTACAACCTGCTCAGGTGTCCGGGCAGCTGGAGTTTGATTGCCTCCCCCTGCCTGAGCTGCAGTGGCAGTAGTGGACATAGCAACTGCCTGAGCTAAATTGGAACACACCGTCAATATCTGAGTCAGGGTCTCCTGAAGACCCGGAATAATAATAGGCATTGTCGGTGCCTGAGATTGTCCCGCTGGAGCACCATCGACGGGAACCTGATCCTGAACGATAGGGGGATCCTGTGGTACTAACCCGGCTGGTGCCTGAGCTGACCCCCTTCCTCTACCACGGCCTCGACCCCTTGTGGGTCTAGCTGGTGTCTGGTCACCCTGATCGGTATTGCGTGTCCTCGCCATCTGTGNGACCCCAAATCCTAACAGGTCGTGATGGCGCCTATCGTGGAACTAGGCTATCCAACCATCACATTACTACGCATTTGTTCCGTTATAGTAATTCACAATTCCACAATAAACAACAAGCATATCATAAAAATAAATTCTTTAAGTCTTAACGCTCCAATAATAGTCTAAACAACTCTAAACAAAACCTCCTACGACTTGAGTCAACATGATCACGAGCATCTACGAAATAAAACTAACTCTACTAATGTCTTGAATAAAGTCTAGGAATGAAATGCTAAAGCTAAATAAGGAGGCGAAATGGAAAAACTTTGGACGCTGGACAGCTACCTCGAAATCCCGTAAGCTGCTGATAACGAACTCGGACAACTACTGCTCCAAATCAATACCTGGATCTATACATAGAGGTGCAGGGAGTAATGATGAGTACGCCAACTCATTAGTAATGAAAATAAATCGCAGTTTGAGAAAATACGAAACACACAGCACAGATACACCAATTCACAAAACAATAGTAAAATACCAAGTCACATGAAGTATTTACCAAATACATAAGTTCGAAAACAAAATTTTCAGAAATCCTTTAAAACAAGTATAATACCAATATATCTCAGTAAAAGCCAGTTTGAAAATCAAGTAAATCATAGTTCGAAAACTCAGTAAAACCATCATAAATCTGCCCCTCGGGCCATAATCATTTCTCGTAACAATTTCAGTATCAGCCCATCATGCGACCCCACAATCACTCAGTATCAGCCCATCAGACAACCTCACAGTCACTCAGTATTAGCCCATCAGGCAACCTTACAATCACCCAGTATCAGCCCCACGGGCAACATCACTCATTAGGTACCTGCGCTCACTGGGGGTGTGTACAGACTCTGGAGGGGCTCCTACAGCCCAAACGCTATAATAAGCCACAGCATGGCATAAAGCACACACAATATAGGCTCGCAGCCTCAATCATATCATATCATCCTCACAATATTAGCCCGCAGCCTCACTCAGTCAGACACTCTCAACATGCCCTTCAGGCCATAAATATACCGAGTTCTCGACCCAAAAATAGTGTTTCATTTTCAATAAATAGTATCAAAATACTCTGAGTGTCAAAACAATTTATCAAGAAATGACTGAGTGAAAATCATAACATATCAGTGAGAAAAATAGTAAAATCGCCCTCAAGGGGTAAACAAATCGGCACTAGGCCTCAAACATGGCTTACAACCCAAAACTTATCAAATATATATCAATACTATTAAGCATAGGCTTTAAAATCGATTTCGCAGCTCAATAGTTGCCTAAATAGGAAATATCTTTCCAAAGTTCCAACCTTTGCATTCCAAAACCCGTGAAAGGGTGCAGAGTCCGGGGTTTCATGCCCTCAAGACAGAATTTAAAGACATTACTTACCTCAAACTAGCCCGAAAACTATTCCGCAATACGCTTGCCTCTCGTATCAAACTTTGAGCGCTCCAAATCTATAAAGATCAGACCTTTATCATCAAATTATGCTTAAGGAATGAGTTCTAATTGAAAAATATCAATTTTAAAGCACAAAACTCGAAATCGGTCAAAACTCGAATCCCGGGCCTACGTCCGGAACTCGACAAATTTTATACCAAAATATGCTGCATCATCTCACGAGTCCGTACATATAAAGAACGCTAAAATCGGAGTCCGTTTGACCCCTCAAATCGACCCGTAAAGGTCTCATAATCTCAAGCCCTAACTTTCCCTTTTTCTACTGATTTTCATGAATTTACACTGATATTAAGGTCTTAAATCACCTATAATCGAGTTATTAAGTCCAAAAAGCTTAACTCACTGATGCACCAACTTTCCTTCTTGAAAATCCCTAAAAAACCTCGGAACCCGTACAACAATGGTGGAAAAAGGGTTAAAATCCGCGATGGCTTGACTATATATTTTCTGAACAGTGGTTCCGCACCCGCGGCTACTTAAGCGCACCTGCGGTCCCAGGTACGCACCTGCGGAGGACCCCCAAAAAACTCGGCCCCCGCACCTGCGCTTGTCCTTCTGCATCTGCGGCTTCGCAGGTGCGAAAAATACCTCGCACCTGCGGAATTCCCTCATCTCACCCAACTTCGCATCTGCGGAGCTTTGCTCGCTCTTGCGGTCAAACTTTCGCAGGTGCGGTTACACCAGCATCAGCAGCTGAAGCTACATATTTCAAGTTCCAAACTTCTCGTTAATCATCTGAAATCATTCCCGAGCCCGTCGGGACCCCAACCAAACATACCAACACATCACATATGATCATTCAAACTTAGTTGCACTCTCAAAACACTAAATATAACCTCAAAACACCAAAATCGCACCGGTTTCAAGTCTAAGAACTTTGAAATTTCTAAAATCCACCAACGATGCCGAAACTATCCAAAACAACTCCGTTTGACCTGAAATTTTACAGACATATCCAAAATGACATTACGAACATGTTCCAACTTCCGGAATTCCATTCCGACCCCAATAGCCTATTTTCCACTGCCGACCGGAAATCGCCAAAAACTAACTTTCGCCAATTCAAGCCTAATTCTACACCGGACATCACTAAAATATTTCGAACACACTCCTAAGTTCCAAATCACCTAACGAAGCTATCCGAGCCATAAAATCCACATTCCGAGGTCGTTTACCAATAAGTCAACTCTC
Organism: Nicotiana rustica; assembly: GCA_005239535.1. Taxonomy (NCBI): domain Eukaryota; kingdom Viridiplantae; phylum Streptophyta; class Magnoliopsida; order Solanales; family Solanaceae; genus Nicotiana; species Nicotiana rustica. Next base: position 69,376 of record ML546723.1, on the reverse strand, counting down.
AGTTGACTTTTCCAACTTTAAGACTATTTTTAAAGACTAAGTGACTAAACTCTCAAAACAACCATTCTGATTTCAAGCCTACCAACTCTAACACATCAATAACAGTAATTATAATGAAAGTTCTACATAACGACAGATCGGATCGTTACATTCTTGTACTCAAAAGTACCTTTTTTCTTCTTCTAAAAGCTTGGCCAAACACTTCAACTTTAAAAAAAATATTTAAAAAAAATATAATATCTCAACTTGGAAATATTTGGCCAAACACACTATTAATGTTGTCCATATACAAAGTCAAGCTCCATTTTTTATGCAAGCTTACTTGTACTACATATAAGTAATATAATCATTTTAGATCGATGCCTTTACCCCTACGTAGATCTGGCAAGATGGTTAAAAATAATAGTTATCTACCCAACTCAACCTATTAAAAATGGGATGGATAACTGATTTTTTTAAATTGGGTCGAATATGGATAATTATCCATTAGAAAAATAAGTAACCAAATGGGTAAAATATGGATAACACAATTATTGAAAAATTATTTCAGTAATGTTCTTCTGTTGCAAGGGGCAGCAAATTCATATTAGAGCTTGAGGCTAATGTGAAGTCATGAATGGATAATATGGTTACTCACTTTATCCGCCGGTTAACCTATTTATTACCCGTGTTAAATATGGATCGGATCGGATAATTTATTTGTTTTTTCATTACCCGTTTTAACATGAACCATATCCGACCCGACCCGCCCGTTTGTCACTCCTACGTGTACATATGAGCGACTTATGTGTGCTTATGTCCACCCACTATTTTAGATGCTTACCTGATAATCTAATAAATATCTCGAGAACAATAAGATGACTTATGTGCTTGTGTCACCCACTATTTCATCCAATTATAGGTGACTTGCTTTTCTTGCATTTTTTCAATTTGATGAAGAGATTCATATGATTAATTATTGTATAATCACTGGCTAACTAACAAATTAAAACAGTAACTCGAGACACTGCTGGGGCTAAGCTAGCTTTTTCTAACAAGTAGTTTTATTAGAACTTGTCCCAAATTCTTATATAAACATATATTTTAATTTTTTTTTGCATATGTATACATAATTGAATTTACAAAACTTGTCCCAAATTCGCAATTTTATTCAAACACATAATTCGAAACTTCATAAGATGAATGAGGATGTTTTCATTTGGGAGAGCGAGCTCGGTAAAAAGCAAGCAACTCATCTCTTGGAGGTAGAGATTCCTTGACTTGGCTGCAGTTAATGTACTCATCTCTCCACTTTGAAAAATTTGAAAAACTTTTGCTTGTCACTAAAACAACTCCAGAGGATTCTTCAAAAACTCCTAGCCAAAATCCCACCAAATTTGCAGCAATATCAGTAAATCCAAATTTGTCACCCACAAAGAACTTCTTATCCTTGAGCTCATTCTCAAGTACTTTCAGCATCTCACAAACTTCCACTTTACCTTTCTCTTGCTCCTCCCCTTTGCGAAGGAAAGTATTCACTATTGCTGTCACCTGCAAAACGTTTTACTTAACAACAATAACGACAAAACTATGTCTCTCACAAGTAAGTTAGAGTCGACTCCGTTTAAATCCGCACCCTTTCTATACAAAATTATGAAAAGTATTCCAAAATCTTTATATTTTCTACTGACATATAAAAATGACATGATTGAAAAACCCAAGTTAACGTACTAACGTCACTAAAACATATTGTCAACTAATTGATGCCACTTATATAGAGATCTTGTGTTCATTGTGCCGTATTTTTTTCATAACATCTGCATGAACATTGACACATGGCATGACTAAACCATCATATAAGGAATAAAATAATATTATTCAGATAGGATTTTACCTTATCGTCAAGGAACTTAGCCCAGAAACGAGCTAAAGCTCGATCATAAGGGTCTTTAGGCAAAATGGAAGGACCTTCAAAAGTCTCATCAATGTATTCAAGAATGACCATAGAATCAACAATGGGTTTTCCATTGTGAATGAGAACAGGAACCTTTTTGTAAACAGGATTGGATTGAAGAAGTAGAGAGCTCTTGTTATCTCGATCTTCTTCTATATATTCATATTTCACGCCCTTAAGCTTTAGAGCCCACTCAACTCTGTGACTAAATGGGCTATACCAAAACCCTAGCAACTTCACTTGTGCCATCTCACAACTTTGGTTCTCAATTCTTTGCTAATTTATTATGTTAAAGAATTTTCAGTGGTGTTTCTCTCTTGATCATTGTGGTCTTCTTTTATAGAAGGAAAAATCAATGAAGTGTCTTAGAAACCAAGTAATGATTTAGTGTTTCTTTTTTTAGAATTAAATTTTCTAACATAATGTTTAAATATTGACCGATCGAATACTTTTAATAAGCACAAGTCTCAAAATTTGAGGAAGTGGTTGAAGGTTCCTATTTTACTATTTTCTTTATCAATTCTTCTTATACTAGTATAAATTTTGGTTGCGTTTGCCTGGCGCCAAACATTATTTAAGACTTGAAAAGACAAATTATTAAATAAATTAATTCATGTTTGTCCAAGACTTGAAAGACATACGTAAGCACTTAGCTAGTTACACTACTTTGACTCATCTCCCATTGATTCTCTCGAAGGTTATGTTACTCTAAAGATTTCATGTACAAGAATTTTTTAACATAGGTTTCAAACTCGAATTATGTGAATGAAGAAATTTATATTGGGAGTACTTTTTTCTTGGCAGAATATCAGTTTGAGCACTCCAATTATATCTCAATTGTTTCATTTAGACACAGAAATTATTGTCAACCAAAAGTAAAAGTGCGTGTATATCACATGTCAGCATGACAAATAACATTGGGACACGTAGGTTTATTTGACCAAAATTTTAAAAACTTTTGGAGAAAAATTAAATATCTGCCAAAGCCATGGCCAAGTACGACTCTCTTCTCGCCTGTGCCATCGATCTTGTTCTTTTTTTGCTTGACTACAACATTTGATAATGCTAGTTTTTCAGGTTTAGTTGTGTGGTGGAAACTAGAACTTCAAACTATAAAAACGAAAACACACCCCACCCCAAGTCATCTTCTCCAACGACCCTTCGCCGGAAAAATCAATTTTCGGCAATTTCTTTTCCAACTATCATCTTCTCCAGAAATTTGATCTCCACTTCTTCTTTTCTTCTTCTTCTTCTACACGTTGGAGCTTTCGGCAACAATTTTTGAAAAATTCAAACTTGATTTTCTTCTTCTTTGGATTCACGAAACTCGCCGGAAAAAATTGAAGCTTCGCCGAAATATTTTGAGATATCAATCTGATTTTCTTCAGATTCGATCACAAAGTTATTGTCCCAGGTTTGCTAATGCAAAGAACCGAACATGGACTCTTTAGTAAGATGAATTATTTTTTTTCCCTTAAATTTTGAATCTAATATTGCTTCTCCTTCATGTTTCTCCGTATAAATTTGAAACCGACGACATTTCTTTATTTCATGGGGTGAGAATATTACAGAGAAAGAAGAAAAGAGAGGAGCAAAATATTGTGAAAGAAAAGAGATGATTGTGTGCGGAAAAAAAAAATTAAAAATAAAAATTGCTCTCTCACGCTTTGAAAAGAAGGTGTAATAGATGTGGTTGAAGTGTTCTAAAGGAATGGGATTAACATGAAGTGGTTAAGTGAAAAGTGAGGACAAATTTAAGGGCACTCGATGTATTCTACCTTTTTCCTTTAATGATGTGTAAATAAATTAGTCGGGCTAATGAATACCAGATCCACGAGTCTACCCAAAAAAATAATAATTCTACATATTATAATATGAATATATCTTTTGTCGTACAAGATACATGGGCGAATCCAGTCTTTTGGTACGTGATTCAACTGAACCCAGTACTTTCATTGCGAAGTATAAATCTAAGGGTAAAAATTCATTAAGAATGTAACAAATACTAGATACAAACTCATAATTTCAAAAAATAATGAGCACAATTTAAAAAACCCATTATTTAGGTTCCGGACTCTCATTGTGATACCAGCTTGGATTATCA